>OX439141.1:146032939-146107315 GCA_949318255.1 Pollenia labialis
CTTGATTTATCCCGAGTGTTTTTTTTTCTTTCTTTTTGTGCTGCCTCCACACATATTGTTACGAAATTATATTTATCTTGAATTTTTTTTATAGTTTTAGTAATAAGTTATCTTGTTAATTATAGTTAATGTCGTATTAGTTTAACCGTTATGTGAATGGCAAGGTACCCACCTTTGGCGTTTTCAGCTTAATTTTTTTTATAGAAATGGATGATCCACATATTTCAAACTTCTTGAGAACTCCTACCTATTAATCAATTTTAAATAATCATTATTATTTATTACAAACTGATAAAGGCGTGGTGGACCTTTTTTCATCGTACACCCCCAACGGTATGGCAAATTATCCTGGTATTTTTATACATAAAACGATTATTGCAAATATATTTTTAGTGAAATGTTATTAAAATAAAATTAAAGAAAGTCGTTATGTATATTTTAGATTAAAACTTGAATTTGGTGAAAGAAAAACAACCATACAAAAAACGAATTTTTATTCATATATAAAAACATAAATAAAAAACAATCCGAAAAGAACACTGAACTACAAACTAATTTTCACTGGTCTCTTGATTATGTGCTTTGCTGTAAATAGCCTGTATTTTTGAGCTGCTCTACTACGTTGTCTTGTAATATTTATATTTATTGTCTGTGACTCAAAAAATGGATCAGGTTGCCAACAGGTTCCATCTTTTGCACAAAACTTACTGTTTCTTTCCATTTCTCTATACGTTTTACAATCTTCAGAGCCGTAAAAATCTTCATTAGTTTCTGAAGTTGCTTTCACGTATAAATGTTGTTGTTACTTTCACATAATATTTTTTGTCAAGTAAATCTTTTAGAACGAACTTTTACATTATAATGTATCTTGTTTAGCTTCACTTGGTCAAAAGTTAAGAAAGACTAATACAATAACATATATAAGTCCAACTTCTATATCTGTGCAATAATCTTAATCACCGAAATAACATTTTCAAGTAGTTTGTTTCACCAATTTCTAACTTTTATATGCGTAGAGAAATATATATGTTAAATTTCTTCTTTGTATATCTTAAGGCTACTTTACACTATCACACAAGTCTTATTACGTTTTTTGATGATAAGTTGTTATTGTTTTTTTTTTTTTTAATTTCTAAATAATAATTGGATCTGGAATGCATTTTCTTTCAAACACATATGGCCAATTTCACCAATTTATTTTAATATCAATTCGTATTTAAAATTCGTTTTTCAATTAAAAATAAAATAATAAAACTACAAACATATATTTAAATATGAATTGATATTTTAATAGAATTGGTGAAATCGCCCAATAAACGACTTGTGTTATAGTTTCCAAAATATGGCAATTTTACCGAAAATCAACATCTTTTGTTAGTTTTAGGCCCGTTTTAAGTAAGGATTTGAACGGCCATATTAAAAGTGTTATATTATTACAACTTGACTTTTACCTACAAATCATTTGCTTGCTTTGCCTAAAATTCTCACATTCTTTTTCTTTTCATTATTAATGCCCGTAATTTCTACAAAAAGAAAGAAGGCTATGTTCGTACGTAACAAGTATCTTTACCTACTTCAATGTTTATTTGGCCTACGTGTTTTTAATTTCAGGTTTCCTTTAAAATATGGCAGCTTTAACACCATAGATTTCTAGGCACAGTTAGATTTATTTCTGTAGAAATAACGGGTATAATTTAAGTACATAAATCTACGCAGTAGTGCAAACCAGTAAATGAAAAGAATAAAGATCGTTATGGGCTGAAAAATGAATTTAAAGATAGCAAAATAAAACGAAATAAAATTAACAAATTGACGTAATAAGCAAATTAAAAAATGGCTGAAGTAAAAACCATAGTATGGTTTATGCTTACCGTAATATTATTACTCTTGACCAAATTATTCAACATTTTGGTTTATTTTAAGCAAATTTTGTATAATATTGAACATATTTTGGTTAGCAAAATTACGGTTAATTTCGACTAAGTTATGCTAATGTATATTATGGTCATATTTAATCATAATATGGTAACTAACAAACATTAGCATTGTTTAATTACAACCATAGTAAGAATCGTTTTCTGCGTGATGTTAACTAAAACTGAACTAATACTGAATTAGAATTGAACTGAATTTAAACGGAGCTAAGCTAACTTAACTTAACCTTAATAGAACTAAAACACAACTAGACCTTAAATATAAGTAATTGGAACAAAACACTCCTTAAAATCGCTATTTAAAGATGCACAAAAAAAACCTATATCGCTGGCTTAATATGTAAAGGCTCTTAGTCCACTTTTTTAAGAAATTGAGATTTTAATGCAGTAATGTGCAATAAGTAAAAATACATTGTTTACAAAGAAAAAATTACAGTTATCTCATTTTTTTTGTTGTTTTGTAGTGATGAGCAAAAGCGCTAAGTCCAATTTATCACAAGAAAAACCTCTAAGTCCCAATTAAAAGTACAGTTTAACCATTTCTCTCAAACTGTTTTATCACATGTCTTTTGATGTTGTTTGCCTCACCTGTAAAATTTTCAAATATGGACTTAGAGCCTTTACATGTTAAGCCAGCGATATATGTTTCACATTTTTAAGCAAAATCGTTTGGCATGACGAAAAAAAACCATGAAAAGAAGTGCAGCAAAAATAATTATAAACGCAACCTTGATGACAAGAAAATGAAATGCTTACGAAGAACTAAGAAATCACAAAAGAACCTTCTTGCGAGAAGTAAATATTAAATAAAAAAAAAAAAAAAAAATACAACACAAAGATCAACCGAAAAAAATGTAAGACGACATTAAAGGTATTTAGAAGACACGATAATGACTAGGACGACAAACACGAAAGTGTAAAGTAAAAGAAAGAAAACAAGAAAAAGTCTGTTAAGAAAGACATGATTTTTTATGGATGAATAAATGAGTTGAAATTCAACGATATTTTTTTGCCAAGAATTAAACAATTTAGGTTTGGATTTCTTGAAAGAGTCTTTTTTATTTATTTGTCTTTTCGCGTAAAACATGAAAAAATAAAAAAAAAACGCTTGATTTTGATTTTACTTAGGACTTAACTAACAGAAAGAGGTGTTAAATAAAATATATCTACATATCTGCCAACTAATCTTGCTAATTTCAAGTTGTAATAATGTCCATAAGAAACGGGCATATATGTAGGCGAATACGAATACGAATGTCATGAATTAGTAGAATATTCGGCGGTACGAATTCATATTCGGCGGTACGAATACATATTCGTAACACCAGTAGTGTTTATATCACAACCCAACGGCTGAACCGTAAATCAAATTTGGTATCCATGTAGAATGTTGTAGCGAAATTACTGTAGGCAATATTTTACCGGAATTTTTGGGTCTAGAAGGGATAAAAGGCATAAAAAGGTGCACAACGGGAACCTTCACATTAAATGAAAAATATCTATAGCAATCTTGCATGCCACAAAAATGTAAATTTCGAAAATCTGTCTTTAATGAGATAAATGTGGGTAAAAAGGTGGACTTTGTACTTTTTTTAAACCCTATTAAGACTAAAAATTGTACGTTTGGTACTAGTATTTAAAAACCCCCTTTTTCCAAAAAAAACATAATGTTCCTAAAAATAAAAAGGTAATATAAAATACATTTGAGAATAGTAATATAGTAGCGAATTATTAAAAAGAAATCCTAGAAACATTCAGCGTATCCCAATAAAAAAAAGTGCTTTAAACGAAGCAGGTTTGTAACAGAGATATGTAAGAGTTTCGCCTACTATACCGCTTACGGAAGACATGAATTTTATATGGCGAGTTCCCACTTTGAAGCAATACATTTTTCACACAAAAAGCGCTTTATTCAACGCATATAAAAACTGGTGAGCATAGCTACCAGTTTTACACACTGTATTATTTTTTACAGTTATTTTTGATGTTCTTCCTTACAAACCTGCTTCGTAGTAAGGGAATGCTCTGACAATATTATTTTTTTTTCAATGAAACTTGTTAAGAGCTCCTTCAATAACCTAACTGCATTTCTGTATGTCTATTTTTAAATGTACCATTAGTGCTTCGCAAAATGATGAATTTTTTTATTGGGATGTTTAAAAATGCGCGTAAGTTGCACTCACCAGTTTTCAAGTGAGAAAGTAAACTTAAATTAAATGCAA
Source organism: Pollenia labialis (assembly GCA_949318255.1). Lineage (NCBI taxonomy): Eukaryota > Metazoa > Arthropoda > Insecta > Diptera > Polleniidae > Pollenia > Pollenia labialis. The sequence continues at coordinate 146,037,096 of OX439141.1, forward strand.
CAACTCATCAAACAAAGACTTAGTTTCAATGTGCCAAACTCCCAATTCTTACTATTGATAAACAACTATTAAAGAAAACCAAACTTAATTGAGAAAATAGGGAAATATAGAATTTTTTAAGTGAAAAACATTATAATATTTTTTAAAGCCACGGTCTCACTTTTGAAAAATTTCAAGAATAGAACGTGACCAACAGACAAACTAAGATATAATTTCATTTAATTGCAATGTTTATTTTAAATTTAATACCACATCTAACAAAAAGCAATTTCTGCTATGTCTAGAAGTGTAATAAGTTTTATTTTTTGATGTTAACACCATGTAAAATCCCACTAACTATTAACAAAATTAGTGGTTATGCCCAATTCATCAAATAAGTAATAAGTGTGACCGTTGCTTTAGCAATAAAGTTCATTGCTATTAAAACAAAATTGTATATTTTAAAATTTCCTTTTTGTTCTTAATATTAGTTGCTGTATCAAATAGAAAACTATTTTTTATTTTGCATCTTTTTTCACAGTCTTTTAGTTTCTCTTTTCTCTTTTCAGTTTTATTTATTTATTTTTCTGATTCATCTCCTTTTTTCGAGTTGTTAATTTTCCACTGATTTCTTAAGAGTTGCGCTTCAGAAATTTTTATGGAATGGCAAACAAACCAAACAGATATACACTAATTTTTTATTCAAACAATGACTTTTTTGATTAGTCTTCAGCTCGCTTTTCTTAAATTACAGCCATTTAGTTGGTAGTTTTTGCTTAATACTTCTACACGAATAATGTTCATGTAATCAGAAATTAAACTGTTTTTTTTTCATTTTCTTTTCAAAATAATTTTTTATTTAAAAAAAATTTGGGCCAATGATTATGTATACTACGTATTAACATAACAAAGAAATTGTAATTGTATATCGTCACGTATGATTAATATTATTTCTTTGAAGTGCAGTTAGGCGTATGAATAATAAGAAATTACATGTTATTGCATTACTTATACATGCGTAAAAAATTATAACTTTGTAACAAATTATTTTAAATTCGTATTTTTGCCTTATTTGCTCGTTTACGCTTCAATATTTATTAATCATTAATCAAATATTAACATATAATTATCTGTTATAATATATAAAAACGATTATGTAGAAATTATTAGGGCTCAAAAAATAAAAGGAAATCTTGTATAGTTCTTAATTTGGACTATCTTTAATTAAATAAAATTTACATTATTTATATATTTATGTAAATACCTTTGTAAAATAATTATATCGCTGGCTTAACATGTAAACTCTTTAGGTCAATATTTGAAAATTTTACAGGAGAGACAAAAAACATTTAAAGTATATGTTATGTAACAATTTGAGAGAAATGGTTAAACTGTACTTTTAGTTGGGACTTGGAGCATTTTCTTGTGATCAATTGGACTTAGCACTTTTGCTCATCACTTCAAAACAACAACAAAAAATGAGATAACTGTAATTTTTTCTTTGTAAACAATGTATTTTTACTTATTCCACATTACTGCATTAAAATCTCAATTTCTTAAAAAAGTGGACTTAGATCCTTTACATGTGAAGCCAGCGATATGAGCAAGACTTTTTCTTTAATTATAATTAAGAGAAAAAACGAAAGTGGGAAAACAATTTAAATTCATATGGAACGCCAAGAGCAGAAAAGGAACTACTTCGAAACATTAATTTTGAGAAAGTCAATTACAACAGTGTAGTTAATACAGTCGAACTTCCCTATAGTGAATCTCCACGGGGACAGACAATTATTTCACTATATAGAAACTTCATTATGCAGAAATATTTTTTTTGTTTTTTATTTATTTAAAATAATCAGGTATTTTTGTTGGAACTACATTTTTCTTTATCAACAAAAGCTTCAATTACATTAAAACATTTAAATACATTTTTCGGAATGTTGCTCTTCCTTCTTCAACTTTTTTAATTACGAAAAACTTTTTTCATGAGAAATACTACTCCGGTGCGTCATTTTCGTTCACTGAACTCGGTCAACTGATGTTAAAAGTCTAATCATTAACTTTTTTGCTTTATTACTTATTTTCTTTATAAATAACATTGCTAACAAGCGTAAAACAAAGCTGCTAAAATAGTTCACTACATGGAGAGAAATACACACGTAAAATGCATTTTTGTTTCCAAAATTTTGTTCATTGCAAAGAAAAATTCACTGTATGGAAATTCATTATAAGGATATCAAAATACATTGAAAATGAAACGAAAAAGCTACTTATTGATTTTAGTTCATAATAAGGAGAACTTCATTCTAAAGAAGTTCACTATAAGGAAGTTCGACTGTAATAATAAATTTTCTTACATCGTAGAGGGAAGAACTGACTTTAACTTGATGTTGTCTAAGATGATACTTTTTACACTTGATCCTTAGCAATACTGAAATAAGGAACACGAAGTAAATTTCAATTGTTCTCTTTCTTCACTTAGTGAGATTTAAATATTTTTCATGACATAGAAAAATAAATTCTTTATATCTATATGAAATATATTTATATATTCAAAAAACATATATAATAGTGACATGAATGTACGTACGTATGTATTATATTATGGATGTTTAGCTCCGTAAGGCAATTATCTTGCTTAGATGATTCTATATATGTGTATTAATCAGAAAAGGCTGCATTTGAGTGGGTGGTAAAAAATTTTGTAAGCTCTTGAAACTTAATAAATAAGATTTTTATTCTATGAAGTCGCTGGTGGATTTTTTTTGTTTATGTATTGGGTTCTACCTGGTTTAATGTACAGTAGTTTTGACTTAGCTGCACAATCTCCTTTGCTCGATTTTTTGTACAGGTAAATCAAAAAGGAAGTTATCTTAAATGCATTTACCTGCCTTAATGTGCAGGTACACAATTGTGGTTACCTGTACAAAAGTGCAGCTAAAGTTATGTGTTTGATTTAAAAGTAGAATAAAAAAATTGTTTTTTTAATACATAAATTTATATATTATTAAAATTTTATTTCAACCCAGGAGCTTACTGGGAATCTCACAAAGAGTCTTTTTGATCGTCGACGAGCTCATTTTTTAATTGTATACGTTTCCTAGCACGGGAGAAACTGTTACACGTGCTGATTCGTATGAGAGATTCTTCCATAACGCAGCGAAAAACGCTTATATTAATCGTAAAGGGAATCGTTTATGATGTATGTTGAGATTATCTAACGAGTCTTTCAAAAAGCATGCTAAGAGTCGTATGAGACTCATGTAGGTATTATTTTAAAACTCGTGAAATACTCAGCCGTATGACAAAGCTACCTAAATAAGGGCATCAGGCGTATTTTTCATGCCAAAACTTCTAATTTTCATACAATTTCTATAAAACAAACCTAAAGGTCGCGAAATCAACACCATCCTGTCGGAAAATCATTTTTTGCAGATCCTTAGGCCGGTTTGTTTTATTAAAATTGTATTGGCAATAGCATTTTCATACTTCAAAAATTGTCTTATTTAGGTAGCTCAGTAATTGTTATACGACTCTTACAGTGAGACCCAAAAGGTTCATTGCAAGATTTAAAGACAAGCGTGTCAAAAAATAAATAAATTATAAAAAGATTTAGATGTTTTTGTTACTCGTCATATAATCACCAGAAGATTCTTTAAGGAGTTGTATATTAAGGCTCAGCGATTAATGGCCTAACGAACTAACGCCTAAAAAAAATGAAATAATGCCTAAAAATTGCAACAAAAAATTATATTGGAATTAGGCGGTTGTTCATTATGAAAGAATGTCTAATATTTTAGGCATTCCTTCATTAAAATTGTTAGGTGATTTTTCATAATGGAAGAAAGCCTAGCAATCAAAAATGAAAAAACGCCTAATTAGATATTTATTCATTTTTGATTTATTATGAAAAGCAATGGTAACGAAAGGTAAGTTCCCTTTTACAAAATGTTAAAATAATGGTATTAATTTTCCCTTTTACAAAATGCATACACTATCTTGTAAACATTCTGTAAAAGGGAAAATTATTAGTTTTTAAAATTATAAAAGCAATTGGTTTTAATAAGAGTAGAGATTTTGAGCTTCTTATATGCAGTGTTGGATCCCATGGCACTTCAAAAAAAAAGAAGACCGTCTATGAGCAAAAATCAAGTTACATTGAAGAAGCCAGTCATAAACTCTTGGAGGGAAAAATTACTCCCAAAGAATTTATGCAAAGAATGGTTTTCGGAAAAAGTAAAATTTGTGTTGACCTAGAACCAGATGAGGACATATTTGAAACAAATGGGCATAACAGTGATAACGAGGACGATAATGATAGCGAAGATGAAAATGATGATGACGACGATACTGTTGATCCAAACATACCAAGTCATTATTTTGGCGAAACTGATACTGCGATGTGCATAGTGTGTTTGGTTTCAAAGCCAAATATATTACTTTTGCCATGTCGGCATTTAAAAATTTGCTTGAACTGTTGTAATGAACTAAAAGCTAACGCAGGTGAAAATTAGGTGTTAATTCATAATGAAAGAAACCCTAACAATTTAGACTTTCTTTCATTTTTATAATTAGACTTTCCTTCATTTTTAAAGTTAGACGTTCTTTCACTTTCTTCTTAGACGTTCTTGTTTAGGCATTCTTTCATTTTGAAAAATTAGGCGTTAGTTCGTTAGGCCTTTATTCGCTGAGCCGTATATTAAACATAATCGTCTAACAAACAGCCTATGCTAGCTGGGAAATAACAGATCATTTTATACATGTATGTATGTTTATTTAATATAAAAGAAGCATTAACAATAACAATGAGAATTCAAAAAGAACATAAAAAACAAAATAATTGAGATTTATATTTTTATAAACAGCTTAAATTGGATATTTATGTGAAAAAGTGGCCACCATATACATAGTTTTATATGTGCAGCTAACTTTGATGTTTTATATGAAAATATTTTAAAGCTGCCCAAAAATATGAAAAATGTGCAGGTATACAAAATGCACGTAAACAAGGATTGTGAAGAATAATTCCAGAAAATATTTATTTTGGGCAGTTAAGTCAAAGTGCAGCTAACTTTGATATTTTGTATGAAAATAATTTTAAAATGCAAAAAATTTTGTGCATTTATCTTAAATGTGCAGGTATAGAAAGTGCACTTAAAAAGGAATTTGTATGGAATTAGAAAGAATAATTCCAAAAATTATCAATTTTGTGCAGTTAACCTTCATAAGGTCTTCGGGTCAAATTTGACCCATTTTGAAATTATAATTGAATTTTTTCCAAAAGTGAGTGGTTGATCTTTTTGATTTTTTATGACTTTTATTTCATTTAAAATGTCAACAAATACGTTAAGTTTTTAGAAAAAAATATTGGCAAAAAAAATATTTATAAAATTTTTTACACTTAAGGTCTTTGGGTCATATTTGACCTGGAGCAAAAATCTTGAATTTTTGTTACGCACAATTATGTTTAATTTTTTCAGAGCATATCAAAAAGTGGTGAAATAAGATATTTCAGGGAACCTCCTGCAAATAGGCATGGAAGATTCCGAACGGAAAACATTATTAGCATGACGCCAGGCTTGACCTGCTATTCTTGTTCAAGAATTACAACGGAAGAGATTTCCAGTTTTCAATTGTTTTTTTCCACATCCTGTGATGAACATTATTTTGAAGTTTACTAACAATGAAGGTAAACGTGTATTTGGTGTTGATTGGATAGAAGTTGACGACAACGAAATGTTCGCATTTATTGGTTCACTTTTGTTAGCTGGAGTGTATAGATCAAACAATGAAAGTACGGAAAGTTTGTGGGATTCTGAGAAAGGAAGCCCTATTTTTAGAGCAATCATGCCGATAAAAAGATTCAAAAATCTTTCGAAAGAAATAAGATTTGATAACAAGGATACCCGCAGTGAACGCCGAATTTTAGACAAGTTTGCGCCGATACGCAAGCTTTGGAATATGTGGGTTGAAATTCTGCCCAAACTTTACAATCCATCTCAAGACGTAACAATTGAAGCATTCAGAGGAAGATGCCCGTTTCGGCAGTATAACATCAAAACCAGCGAAGTATGGTATAAAATTTTGGGTTCTTTGCGATTCGTCCACTAGCTATGCCTGGAATATACAACCGTATACAGGTAAGGAAATTGGAGCTATGCCTGAAAGAAACCAAGGAATGAGTGTAGTTCTTGACTTGACAGTTGGTCTGAAAGGTCATAATGTGACTGCAGACAATTTTTTTACATCCTACCAATTGGGAGAAAAAATGCTAGAGAAGCAAATTACTTTAGTAGGAACTATACGTAAAAACAAGATTGAATTGGCACCAGAGCTTTTGGCCTCTAAAGGCAGAGCTGTATTCTCATAATTTTTTTGTTTCACCAAGAAAACTACCCTTCTTTCATATATTCCCAAAATCATAAGTCTGTGAATCTTCTCAGCACTTTGCATCGTAGGTCAGAAATTAGTAATCGCGAGGACAAAAAACCGCAATTAATAATAAATGTAAAGGAGGGATAGATACGCTGTATAAGGTTGTGTCATGTTAGGAAAACCAATTGATGGCCTTAAGTAGTATTTAGTTACATACTAGATATATCAGCATACACCGCTTTTATATAATTCACATCAGCTAACCATGGCTAGAAAGAAAACTGTTTTGCCAAACGTCGACATTTTTTAGAAAATTGAGGTTTTCATCTTGCCACGCCCTATATAAAGCAGCGAAAAACATTACCCAGAGCCCAATTTTCGCGGGAAATTGCAAATAAACTGCGCACAGTTACTGAGAAGAAACAACAGCCGTCATCTTCAAACAGGAAAAGAATGTGTGAACCAGTCAAAAATTCGTACAAAAGAAGTCGTTGCCAATTATGTCCCAAATCAGATAACAAAACATCACTTGTATGTTGCACTTGTAAGAAATTTGTATGTAAATATCACTGTACTACAATAACTTTGTGTACCCAATGCCATAATTAAATTTATATATGCAATTATAAAACTTTATTCATTGTATACATTCTTTAATTACTTAAATTTGCTCTTTATAATAAATAAACTTGTGTATTCACAATAAATGTTAATATTAAATGCTGCTTCAATAAAATATCAACTTTAAAATCATACTTAATTGAAAAGCAATAGTTTTTATATAAAATTTTCTATTTGGGTCAAATTTGACCAGAAGATCGTAAACGTCAGTAAATTTGAAGACCTTATGAAGGTTAAGTCAAAAGTGCCCGTAAACAAAAGGCAGTTAAGTCAAAACTACTGTAATATGTATGTGAAAAAGAAAAAGGGTCTTAGTTTTGAGGCGTGGCATAAAAGTGAGTATAATAAAAGCTGGACATACTTAGTTTTCAAGGACTTTCTTGGCACGTTTAAAAAATTTTATGTATTGGGGAAGGATCCGAGATGGCATAAGTGGCTCCCACAATTTGAGGTCGGATTGAGAAGTCACCAAGGGAAAAAATAAAGCCACTATCAAGCCATGAACATCGATATGCGATATGATTAGATCGGACTTTAAATGGCAACGCTTCATATAAAAAACCAAAAGTCCTGTATTTTTGGGCGTGGCAAAAAACAAATTATTCCTGTTTTAGAAACTTTATTGATATATCTTTTTTTCTAGGGGGTATGGAGGTCGACCCGGTCTACTATACACTCCATAACCTGAGGAACGCAATAGGCATCTTCTCTGGGAATAAAAAAAGCCGTTTGAGCGATATTTTGGAGCTGTATCCCATATCCAGTCTAAATCTAGGACGTAATCAACGTTTTTAATCCTGGTGGAAAATCGATGTATTGTTCCATGAGTCATCTTTTGTAGAGACCATCTGACGCCTCTTAATTAATACTTTTGATAAAATGTAATACGTCCATTTTTATGATGTAGGTTCATGCGCGTTTGGGCACACTGTTTTCATATTTAAGACCTAAGTTTTGTCTTATTATTTGATGCACTTCAAGTTCCACTTTTTTTTGCCTACAACTCATATAAATTATAGTTGTAAGCTGCTGTATGCGCCCTTTGCTTCGTTCGGCGAAATATTATTTCATGCCCACAAAATTAAACCCCCCAAAAGTTATTGTAATAACCCCCAAAGTGTGGGGCCTTAAATTTTTAAAATGAAACAAGCTCCAACAAAATGAATTAATGCCCCAAACAGAAGTGAAATAATACCCTAATTTGTTGGTGCTTATTGCATATGAAATAAAATCTCAATTTATGAAATCAAATAAGACTCTAAAATGTGTAATATAATGAAGTGTACAGTTTTGGATTAGAATCGCGCAATATAAAGCATGCTTGGGACTTCGGCCGAGCATAAGGATTTTCTTCTCTATAGTATAACAAACACCAACTCTCTTACTAAATCCGACAAAGGGAAGCTTTAGTTAACGAAGCCAGTGTTTGTTATACCATAAGGGAGAAAATCTTTTCGCCCAAGAACGTTTTCATTAAAGATTTAAAAATTAAATAATTCTCCAAAAAAATTATTGGGGCTTTATTTCATAATGATTTTTTGGGAGCTTATTTCATATGTTATCTGAGCCAACTTTTGGGAGGTTATTTCATTATTTTTTTTTTTGAGTGGTAAAATAGTTACCAGGTTTTCTAAGAATTTTTTTGCGAATTTCGGTTTCTCTTTTTATTCTTCTCTTTTATTCAAAATAACGATACTACAAGTGAGGTGTAGAAATATACTTAACAAATGATAAAGTAATCGAAAGAGAATTTGCATATTAGTATGTACACAGCAAGAAAAACATTGTGAATACTATCGAAAATCAATCCCGACATTTTTGAAATCAGTATAAAATTCTTAAATCAAGTAAAAAAAAGATTAAACTTTACGTTGGTAGTCTGAGAGTATAAATACAAAATAAGGGGTTTAATCTCATAAAACTTATTAGCCTCATCTCTCAGCATTGCATTCTTTATGCGTGTATGTTTTTCAATGAATATATTTGTAAAAAAACAAAATCAACAGAACAACAAGAAAACATATATTATTTTCATGTTTAACCCATGATTTGAATTTCTATACACATTGAAAAAATGTCTGGCCAGACTTATGTGTACCACGAAGGGGTAAAAAGTAAATGTTTACTCTTGCTTCTCACTTAGGTTATATTATTGTTGAATATTTTCATTAGATTTCTAAAGTAAAAACTTTATCGGGCATGATGTTGGTGTTTTATCATTCTGTAAGGTGTAAAACGGGTATGTAAATCAATCATTATAACTTTGTCTTTCTAATTTCTTTTTACGTTTTTTCAAGCACGATTTCGGGATAAAATCAACTTTACAATACTTGAATCAAGCGCATTTTGATATTGGTTCAATCTTAGTTTTACTTAAATCAATCTCATTTACCAATTATTTTAAGTTCGAAATCGGGATGGAATATGGGAAATTTAAGTATTTTGCGATTAAAAACCCGTACTTCAATCAATCTTTCTCTACTTGATTCAAGAAAATTCGTACTAACCGTTCTATTAGCACCGCTTCGGATTGAATTGAGTACGGATGGATTGATTTTTCTTTTGAGTGTAGAACATAAGGCACTGAGAAAAGCAATTTTGCACTTGTTTTACTTAGAGTACTAAAAAAGCATATTTATATATCTTAAATGGGTCTATGAAATAACTCCCACGAAATAAGTCCCACTTTTAAAAACGAAATAAGTCCCACAAAAAATTGCTGTTTTGAAAGTGGGAGTTATTTTGTTTTTAAAAGTGGGACTAATTTCGTCAATTGATGGGACTTATTTCGTTACGCGTTTTTATTTTGTATTCGTTTTGTAAAGTGGGAGTTATTTCAATATAAGGCCATTATGGCTTTATTTCCCATTTTTTTCTTATGCAAAAAGTTATATATTGGACATTTCGTAAAAGGGACAACTATAATTTTTTGTCTTTATCTCTCATGGCTCTCCTTTTTTTGTTATTAATTACTTTATACTTACTATAATAAAAAAACTTTAAAGAAATGTGTACAAATAGGTACCGAACTTAACTACTGGAAAAACAATATTAAAAAAAATTGTTGACGTAATTACGTATGAACTATGTGTTTTATTATATTTTTAGTAGGAAATTGGAATTCGTGTTTCATGTTTCTACAACTAGTCCCAATGCCACGTTAAAACTATAATACCGTCTACCATGCACTGGATCTTCAAGCCATTTATAAAGGTCTATAATTTTAATCTGATTGTCCTTCCGAAACGGTTTCCATCTTAATAATAAGAACAATTGATCTGTACTTAATCCATTTACGAATCCAAACGTTATTACTAGTAGGCGTTCTCTATACGTTCCTTGACCGAAAAAAGAATTAATAATAAATTCTGGAACTCTATCAAAATTCGTAATATCCATTCCATTAAGAAGCCTTCTGCAAGCTTGCATACGATTTTTCTTTATTATTCTTTGCTTTGATTATTCATATTATTCGACGTGTTTTTTTCGAAGAGCCAAATACTTCTTATTTGAAATCGCATTAAGCAGTGAAAAAGTGGGACTTATTTCGTTTATGAAAGTGGGACTTAATTCATTTAAGAAATATATTATTCAAGGGGGAGTTTTTTCATTTTGAGTGGGTGTTATTTCATTTCAAGTAAATTTTTAATTCATTTCATTTTGGTGGGACTTATTTCGTGGGAGTTATTTCATAGACCCATCTTAAATACATAAATGAATAATTAACGTTAATTTTGATTAGAAAGTTTAAGATTTTTTTTTATTCCAAAAATTTTAACTTTTCTTAAACACATTAACAATTTATTAATCTAATCAATAGCACTGTGGTGCGATTCACTAACTTTTAATGATCCGACAATCGTTATATTTGTCGACATAAATATTCGCGTGCAGTAACGATAGTGTGATTCCGTAACTTATTTTTAACTATTGTTAACAGCTGTTTTTTGTAACATCTCTGTCTACAAAATGTTAAAAAAAAACGAAAAGCACAAAAGAGAATAAAATAAAAACAAATGAAATTGTTCTTAATCCCCAGTGTTACACATGTTTTTTCATTTAAAATACATTGAAAAGGGTCTGGCCAGACTCATTAGTAAGACGAAGGGTTAATTTGTGGTTTTATATTTTTTTTTTTTAGTGAATTTTACATTTAGAATTTTGTTTTTGTTCCTAATTTGCTTATTTTGTAAATTTTAAATTTAGGATTTTGTTTTTGTTCATGCATATACATATAAATATATCTTTGTATGTACATAAGTTATTTAAAACTTAACACTAATTTTATCGATTTAATAAACACAACCTAAATTATTGTCGCTAAAATATCGACAAAAAATTGCTTAAAGTAACAGCTGACTTTTAACGACAGCGAATATCGTTAAACAATTTACTAAATAGCATATTCGTAAAATTTTCGTTATATTTATTTTAACGATTCGATTATTGTTATAAAAGTTAGTGAATCGCACAAAATATATGTATAAAAGAGATATTAAAACCCTGAGTTCAGTTTTTTTCTTTAAAAAAATACTTTTCTATAAGCCACCCAAATAACAATTGTTATTCTTTTTGTTATTTTTAACATGTCCCACGATGTTAATTGTAAGTCACACCGTAAATTCAAGTTTTTTGCCTAAATTAATTTGACATTTCTTTGTTTTTGAAAAATTCAACCATGAAAAGGTACACAATTGAGCAGCGCTTTAAGAAAGTTGAAGCCTTTTACGAAAATTGGCATTCAAATCAAAATGCATTTCGTGCACTTCGTGAGGTTTTTGGTCAGCAAATTTTAGTAAACCGGGTCTGTAGGAAATGTAAACAGATTCACTCTGTTTGGTGCGTTTTATGGACTGGCGGCATCATCGGGCCGAACTTCTTCGAAATGAAGTGTTCGCTTTCGCAAGATGGGACTTATTATGGCCATAAATTGAGGATATTGACCAACAGAATGGTGCCACTTGTCAGACACCGTACGTAACAATGGCTCATGCGAGCGAAAAATTCTATGGCCTTGTTATCTCAAGTCATGGTGATGTTAATTGGCCATTACGATTATGTGATTTGATACCTTCAGACTTCTTCCTTTGGGGATATTTTAAAGAAAATGAGTCCGTCAGTTAGCCAATAACAAATCATGTGCTAAAGGATAAGATTATTCGGCACATTAACGGCATTGAACCTCAATTATGTCTCAGAGGTATACAAAATACCTATGCATTATCGGATAGAGGTATGCCAGTGAAGCCATGGCAAACATTTGGCTAATATTTTGTTTCACAATTTATTGTCATATATCCTAATAAAAATATCATAACAAAAATATAAAGATAATTCTCGGAAAAGTTTTGTTTTATTTACAAATAACATGTGCCTTTTTATTGGACCACCCTTAATTTCAAGTATATTTAAAATAGGATTGAATTTATTATTGAAGAAATTATAACTATTGAATTTATTACTGTATGATATTTGAATTTATTTTTGCAGTCACTTAGATTATGTATTTAAATTATTATTGTACAGTAGTTTTGACTTAACTGCCTTTTGTTTACGTGCACTTTTGACTTAACTGCACAAAATTGATAATTTTTGGAATTATTCTTTCTAATTCCATACAAATTCCTTTTTTAAGTGCACTTTCTATACCTGCACATTTAAGATAAATGCACAAAATTTTTGGCATTTTAAAATTATTTTCATACAAAATATCAAAGTTAGCTGCACTTTGACTTAACTGCCCAAAATAAATATTTTCTGGAATTATTCTTTAAAATCCTTGTTTACGTGCATTTTGTATACCGGCACATTTTTCATATTTTTGGGCAGCTTTAAAATATTTTCATACAAAACATCAAAGTTAGCTGCACACATAAAAATATATGGTGGCCACTTTTTCACATAAATATCCAATTTAAGCTGTTTATAAAAATATAAATCGCAATTATTTTGTTTTTTATGTTTTATGTTCTTTGTGAATTCTCATTGTTTTTGTTAATGTTTCTTTTATATTAAATAAACATACATACTTACATACATGTATAAAATGATCTGTTATTTCCCAGCTAGCATAGGCTGTTTGTTAGACGATTATGTTTAATATAAAACTCCTTAAAGAATCTTCTGGTGATTATCTGACGAGTAACAAAAACTTCTAAATCTTTTTTTAATTTATTATTTTATTTATTTTTTGACACGCTCGTCTTTAAATCTTGAAATGAACCTTTTGGGACTCTCTGTAAGAGTCGTATAATAATTACTGAGCTACCTAATAAGACAGTTTTTGAAATATGAAAATGCTATTGCCAATACAATTTTAATAAAACAAATCGGCCTAAGGATCTGCAAAAAAGGATTTTCCGACAGGATGGTGTTGATTTCGCGACCTTATGGTTTGTTTTATAGAAATGGTATGAAAATTAGAAGTTTTGGCATGAAAATTACGCCTGATGCCCTTATTTAGGTAGCTTATGCCCAATTTTCAGGATTGTATTTAAATCTATATTAAGTTAATTCCCTTGCTAAAATATTACAATGGAAACATAAGTTGAAATTAAGTGTACAACATCGGTGACTTAAGTTCAACTTAAGTTTTTAGTGGAAAAGAGAATTTTGTATTTAAAACGATTTTAAACATAAATGTGTTTTAATATCAATCCTGAAAATTGGGCATTAGTCATACGGCTGAGTATTTCTCGAGTTGTAAAATAATACCTACATGAGTCTCATACGACTCTTAGCATGCTTTTTGAAAGACTCGTTAGATAATCTCAACAAAAATCATAAACGATTCCCTTTACGATTAATATAAGCGTTTTTCGCTGCGTTATGGAAGAATCAGCACGTGTAACAGTTTCTCCCGTGCTAGGAATCGTCTACAATTAAAAAATGAGCTCGTCGACGATCAAATAGACTCTTTGTGAGATTCCCAGGAAGCTCCTGGGTTGAAATAAAATTTTAATAAAATATAAATTTATGTATTAAAAAAATAATTTTTTTATTCTTCTTTTAAATCAAACACTTTACTTTAGCTGCACTTTTGTGCAGGTAACCACAATTGTGTACCTGCACATTAAGGCAGGTAAATGCATTTAAGATAACTTCCTTTTTGATTTACCTGTACAAAAAATCGTGCAAAGGAGATTGTGCAGCTAAGTCAAAACTACTGTATTAGGTAGACTAATATGAATTAGAAATTTTATGAAATTAATTAATTAATTTTCATAACTATTTACAAATATCGAGAGCGCAAGGAGCTTATCGCTTATTCGAAACAACTGAATAAGTCCAGCCTTCTTCGGTTATCCGTAAACCTTGGACCTTAGAAACTTCAAAAATAAATATATTTATCTAAATAAAAATATATTTCGCATGTTTAGTGTCACGAGAGTTGGCATCACTAAGCCTAGCTAAGTTATAAAAATATACATAACATACTGTTATTAATTGTTCTGTACGATCTTTGTGATCTTCGTACACAATAAAACACTGTACTAATCCAACTTAACATAAAGATGGGAATATTTCATTTCGTTCTGTTTTTCGTAAAAAACCACAAGTGTTGTGCTTGGCTTACACAAAAATGCTCATTCGTTTTAATTGTGCCTAGCGTGCTTTTGAGTACAAAAGAAAAAACCTTTGTTACGAATTTTACGAATTTCAACAACAATATAGTCTGTATGTACAGACCCATGGACAATAGATCCGCCAAAATAAAATTATATTATGAGTTTAAATTCATACAATAGTATTTTTGCTGAATATTAAACAGCCGCTGACATGTATGAGATTATTTCGTCCCGAAAAGACTTCAGAAAGGAGTTTTATGGACCATATGGTCGATTCCGGAACCACCAAGATAAATTTTTAACATTTTAGTCAAGACCAACATTCAAATGGTAGTCATGGTCAGTGATGCCATATTTTTTTACAAAAAAAAGTGTTTTTATGGAAAGCAAACAGCTTCTTAAGAAAATTAATAGACTCATATTTTTATATCTCTCCAGTCATATCGTCATAATGTCCTAAATAATATTTTACAATTGTTTGAAAAAAATATTGTTGTGTTTTAAACAAATTAAAAATTTTAATGCTGTGTTCATTGATTCGTCATAATTATACTGTAGAAATCTAAATTATAAGCGGTTGCCCACACCAGTCACATATATTTCTTGTAATAACTTTAAGACATATGACTTTACAACTTTATGACAACCTTGCGAAAAAAACTAAAAAAATAATATCATAGTTGCATACAAAAGGAATAAGAAAAAAATAATGCATTGTTGCTTTTAAAAGAAAGTACAAATTAGTAATCGATTTTAAAATATCTGTAACATTATTGTACAGGTATGTCTGGCGTAGAATTCATAAAAATTGTTCCTTATAATACTTTATACGGCACTCATACGCTCCAGAGCGAACTGTCTGGGAGATCATTATATCCAAGATTTAGGGGAAATCTCTGGAATTGATCTATACTTCATACTTTAAGTAAAATGCTTAGCTTTAAAAACAACAAGTTAGTATGATATAATCGGCTGTGCCGAATTTTTGAAACCTTTCGCCTACAGTTTGAGTATTTCAGGAGTGGGATCTACATGATACCTATTTATTATTTATTTATGTTTATAAAACCAGACGTCAGCATTAAAATTGGTTTCGGTTCAGAGCTATTTTAAATTATTGACTGACAACCTTTTTAGAAATTTAAACTATCTTGAGTAAAATATCATGATTCGTAACAGTTTTAACCGAACTAAAATGATTTTCAGGAGGGAAATTTATTTTGGATCCATGGTGAATTATAGACCAATCACCCCAAAATTCTGTAGAGTGATTTCTGGTTTAAAAATATATTTATTAGAAAAAATTTCAATACAGCAGTGAAATTAGTTTTAGCATTTACAATGAATTTCAGAAGGCTGCTTATTATGGGATCTATGGTAAATTATGGACAATATTACTATAATATCTATATCTGCTACGGTTTTAGGCGTACTTTATTAATTTCCGAGAGTAGGGTTTACATGGGGCCAATAGTAAATTATTGACCGATCTTCACGAAATTTGCCAGTGTGATTTCCAGTTGCATAAAACAAATTTGTGCAAAATCCTTGATCATTTCCTTGAGCATTATTCCACCAATTCAATCCCAAACTTCCTATGATAACTACAAGCAATTTGGCACCAAGTTTGTTATTATCTTTTGAGTTTTATGAAAGTGAAGGTGTTTTCAACATACGAGCAGACAGACGGACATACCAAAATCGGCTTTGAATAACTCAAGGTGCCCGAATATATAAACTTAATGGGGTATTAGGTGTATAATAAAAAATTTCATTCACTACTACTGTTAATAGTTGGTTTTAAATACGAAGATGAAAATAGAAATACTTTCTGTTTCAGAATATGCGACATAGCCCAGCAACAATATTCGTATTTTCTTTTGGTTTCTCTTTGACAAGGTCGGGCAAAATACATGCTTTGATGTATTATAAATACAAAATGCAATTAATATAAAGTGTATTTAAAATACAAAATACTTTCTTATTTTGAATCAATGTACCCAGCGAGCAAAATACTCCGACATTGTCTGAATCAGACATTTCGTGCAAATGTCTGACTTCATTCTTAGAGACTTCGTTCAGATTTCTGTCAGACATTGAATATACTTACTGTCCGGCCTATTTCTGATCGAATTCGCTTGGATATATCGGGGGGAATTTATGTACAGATATGTCTAATAGAATTCCAATGGAATTCATTCAGATTTGTCTAACGAGACTTATTATTTTTTTAAAATAATGACAATTGTCATTCAGTTGAAAATAATTTTAATTTGTTCAATATAAAAAGCATAAAAAAGAATTCCGTGTATATGAGCCAAATTTTGTACATGTGTGCGTTAAATTTATATGAAGACAATTTTGACAATTCAGTTCCACTCGGTTATTTTTATAGAGCAGTATGTCTACACTCCCAAATGAGTCTACCTTGTGTAAATATACCTTGGTTAAATTAAAAATTTTGTATGTAGTACTTTTACATATTTAGCAATAAAATTATTTCTTTTAGTTATCAGTAAAAAAGCAAAAAGAATCTTAGATATCTATCAGAAATGCCGACAAAAAACCATTATATCCCACGACATGTCTGTCAGAATTCGTGTCAACCACTTCATACATTTTTGGGTCAGAAATCTGACAGAATTCGTATACGATTCCGTCTTTTTTGCCGACGTTTCTCTCAGATATCTGAACGACGTCGAATTATTTTGCTGGCTGGGTACATACAATATTGTATCTGTATTAAGTTTATAAATATTCCTCGGGAGTTTTTCCCCTTTTTCCATTTTTGCAATTGAATTTAAATAAGAAAAATAGAAGAAGAGAAAACTCTCGGCGAATTTGAATTCATTATTGTGTTAAATATGTTTTGAAAACAATTGATACGATAAAGTGTTAAGGTCAAATTTTGCAAACTGAAAATGTGTGTGCTTTTAAAAAAATTTCTGCTTTTTTTGTGAGCACTCAGGG
The DNA here is from genome assembly GCA_949318255.1 of Pollenia labialis. Classification (NCBI taxonomy): domain Eukaryota; kingdom Metazoa; phylum Arthropoda; class Insecta; order Diptera; family Polleniidae; genus Pollenia; species Pollenia labialis. The sequence continues at coordinate 146,054,609 of OX439141.1, forward strand.
AAAATGGAACTTACATTTTGAATCTGGTTTAAATTTAACTTATTTCCAAAGTTAAAAAAATAAAACTCAAAAATATTTTAATATTCATTAATGTTCCAAAGTACTTTTATTTATTATGTTTTGGTTTGTTTATTAATTTATTTCATTGTCATCATTTCTGTAGCATTTTGACAAAACATATTAAGTCGAGATAAGAAATCATTTTTATCAACTAATAAAAAAAACCAAACTTAAAGAAAAATTTCTTTTATAATACAAAATTTTAAAAACGTAAACAAAAATGTTTTTGGAATGAAAACTCGTATGATTAACAATATTTTTTTAAATTATTTTTTTAAATTTAGCTTAAGATGTTTTGTCAAAATGCAGATTTGTATAATAATATTTGTTAGTTAAATATGTTCATACATACATATGTATAGGAATATTAAGTTTTAAAATTAATATAAATTAAATATAATTTAAATAAAAGACTTTTTCTTAACACTTATACCATGTTCGCACGACAGCGTTTTTTCGTAATTCACTCTCTCATTCGTAATCCACAGCCTAATTATGATCCAAATTACATAATTCGTCAAACAAAATTTTGTAGATTACTTTAAAATCAATTTGATCTCTAATTTTTATCGGGTTTTTTCCATCACCAGCTGTCAAAGCACTAAAAAACAAACAAAATATAACATAAAGAAAGTAAACAAAAGTAAAGGAAGTAATTTTATAATATAAAATTTAATGGAATCCAAAAAAGAAAATAAATATTTTATATGTATGTATGTATTTCTTTGAAATAATATTTTTTACATAGTTGTTCTTTCATTCTTAATACAAGTAACCGCAAACCAACAATTAAATTTAGCAATTAACAAAATTAATTTTAAAAAAGAAGAAGAAGAACTGCCAAAACCGATTAGGAAAATGCCGTGCGAATATGGTAATTCAAATAAGTAATAAAAACAATCTCTAAAGTATTATTCTAAATCACTAACTTCATTTGCGGCAGTTGATGTTTACGTAGTAGCGGTATTTAACACATTTGAAGTAATGAAAGGCTTGTTGTCATTAGTGTTTGTTGCATTCGAAGCTGTGATGTTTGAATTACTGCTATTTTGTGAATATCGATATTGATATTAGATAATGCTTTCGAGGAAATCTGTTTGGTGTCATTGTTAAGATTATGATTGCTGTGTGTTAAATGCGGTGATGATGTCATGGGTGTATGTTGATTAACATTCGAATTTTAAGAACTTGCATATTCGATGAGAGAGTATTTAAAGCTGAGGAAGTAGTAGATGACGGCTGTTGCTGTTGCTGCAGCTTCTGCTGTTGTTCGTTCATCATATCTTCGCTCACAAATGGTTTTACCTGATATCTAATATTTTGTGTTAAACTGGAAGATGTAGCTCGTGGTAATTGAACGCCCACCTAAAAAAAGTTTGAAGAAAGTCATATTTTAAATAATTTTAGTAAAAATCGGTTTTATAAACTTACCACATTATCTTTTTCTTTGACATATGATGTTATTAGGTAATTAAAAAAAAACCTTCGCGTTCTCGGTTACAAAAATGTGATCATCAAATTCCGTAGCAAAACTTCGTATAACTTCAGGTTTAGTTTTTGTCAAATAAAATTATTTTTAATTATTTAAGATTCTTTAAATTTTTAAAATTAGTATTACCTGTCTGTTGAGGTGTTGTCGGTCCTTTTTTTACTCTGTCTTAAAATGTCAATGCGACTTGGTAAGGCAAATATCTATTGACGATCCTGAGATTAGCAGGAACTACTAGAACTTGCTCCCCCGGGCCGCTCGATAGAATTTTGATCAATTTCTCGATCACGTTCCAAAAAGAGAAAGCAACCAACTGCTAAAACGAACAATAAAATAAATTAAAACTCACTTTTTCTAAAAAAAATTAAATAAAACTTACCATCAATTTCCCTATTAGCAAAGGCATAAAGGAACCACTTATTCAAAGTCTTAAGCTAATACAATATTCCTTGTTATTCTGCTAACAATGGCCGAAGAAATATTTTGTCTTTGCACATCCGAAGTCTCATCCAAGCATAAAGTTAACATATGTGTTACAAGCACTTCTCTGTTATTTGAATCCTGATGAGCCTCCGTAGAAAAGTTAATGGAGGTAGAATTCAAGGTCAATAACGTCAAAGATTTTGACTTAAAATAGATGGCATGAAAACAAGCCTATGAAATATTTTGGCACAAAATTCCACAGATCCATCAAAAAGATTGATATTAGGTCGTAATGAGTTTGCTGTTTGGCAATGTTTATAATGACATGCATCCGTATCCACCACAGAAGGTGTTCATGAAACATTTATTGACTTTCTACGTTTCATACTGGCGTTGCATTCATGTAAACGGGGAACTAAACTGAATAATTAAAATTGTTGGTTGAAAAAATCCTCTAACTTGTACAACATGTTTTGTAGATCGGCAGTGGCAGAATTTAAAATAATTGTTTGACGCTAAAATAGGATCATATATTACTATAAAATTTATATAATTTAAAGAAATTCCACTGTCCAACAGCTCTTTTGAAACAGAAAACTACCCTATAATTCTAAGAGGGCATGTTGAGTAGATAATTTTTTTAGAATAAGTTTATAGTCCAGCTTGTCTGAGTTTTTTTTTAGTGGATCAAAATTTAATTTTTTGGTCAAAGGAACATTATACTGAATGAAAAATTTGAGAGAATTGTTTTTGCAAGAGTTGTATTGTGAAATTTTATGAGGATAATTTTTGTGGAAGGGTCTTATGTTTAACGATCAACATATAGCAGATCGGTAAGAGCGGAGCATCGACAACGAGGGCTCATGTGGCCACAAATCCGAAACATGGCAGAAATCATTGGAGTGACTTTGTAAGCATGCTCTTTAAATATAAATCCAAAGAATTTTCCTGACAACTTTGGTGTCTTTGGTGAATCCCACAGAAATTTTTCGGCAAAAAGATTCGTAGAACGTGTTAATACTGAAATGGCCGTTGTTTTGTTTTTCTCCAAAAAAGCGTTTAATTGCCCTATAAAGAGAGGAGCTAGAAGGTTAAGATCGTCCACAAAAATTATTCTCATATTTCACAATATGGCTCTGACAATAAGAATTCTCTCAGACACATGCTTTTAACTGTAAACAAACTAATGCCTGCTAGACTAAATGTATGTGAATTCCAAAAAAGTTATCTACCCAGAAGGCCCTTTCAGAATTATAGGATTGGTATTCTGTTTCAATCAAAAAATCTTTATTTGTTGGACAGTGTTTTTATAGAAGCTAAAAGTTAATCTTACCTGCACAGCAGTCAACATTAAATGCCTTGATTTGTATGGTTATCACGATTTTGTCTTTCAATCATACCGTAAGTTTTTTTTTTGGCAAATTTTACGCCAATTTTTTAGATACACCCAGAGAAATATGGTTACCTCCAATAAAACTTTTTTTAATATAAATTTTAAGCATATTATGTTTAATTTACCTATATTATTGTCACCGTCTTCCATCAAGAAGCCACAACCATATTATGGTTGCCTCCGAACATGTTATGGTTAATAATCACTAATATATCTTTAACATTTATAATAGCATGGTTCTTTTTCATCAATAGGATGTTGCTCTTGAAAAAGAGGAAACTACTCTTGTTAAATTAAAAACAAATTACTGTTAAATTTAACCATAACATGTTTTGAGGCAACAATAATATGGTTGTGGCCTCTTGATGGAGGCCTAATTCAACTAAATTATGGTTGCTGGTGACAGTAAAATAGTTAAATTAAACATAATATGTTCAAAATTTTCATAAAAAAAAAGTTTTGTTGGAGGTGACAATATTTAAACATATTTTTCTCTGCGTGTACAATTCAAGTCTGGTCTTAACTTAACTTCGCCTCCACGTTAGTAAACGAGCATTTTCATTTATTGCTAAAACAAAAGATTTTGTCCATGAAACCTCTGGTACAAATAAACCTGAATATAAACCTTCTCCGAGTATCCAAAACTTCAAAGTCAGTGTCTTGGGTAAAAATTTATCAAAAGGCCCAATCCTCTATGACATCTTGAAGAACACATTTTGTTTGTAGATAATTTAAGCTGTGGCCTTACAGCCCGTTAGCGGTTTTGCCAAATTTTTTGGAGCATTCTATTTTGTGGAATAATGTATACGTTGCTAAGCAACGGTATTGCCTCAACATGAAAAAGTTAATCTTGAATTTTAGAAGTACATATTACCATCCAGGGGATGGTCCCTTTCACATATAACACATGTTATATGCAAAGCATTTCTTTCTTTTTAGAAAATTAAATTTCTCTAGTGGGTTTATTCAACACACACAAAGTAACATTTAAATGACTGGTATCTTTTTAATTCTCCTGGTTTCGTGTAGGTGTTACTTGCGTTTTTCTCCAGGCGGTGGAAAAAATTAAACAAGTAATCCCTTAAAGGATCAGCCCAAGGGGCATAACTAAAATCTGTGCATTTTAGATACTTAATTTTAATGCCCAGTACTTGAGGTTATGGTTTAACTTTATCACCATTTGCTAAAATTATGTGTATAAGTTATTCGGGTAACACACCCGGTTCATTCATTTACAAATATAAATCCATTTGATTAGATATCATCACTATAAAGCCTTCTTCCATATAACGGGGTGGCTTGTCAACAAGACATGTGTACTTTGGATTGGGAGCAAATAATACCTCAACATTTTCTACATTTGCCTAAACAAAAAGCATGAAATTTTATTTCATTAAAATGGAAAGAGTGAAAGATGTAAGACAATTGCGAAAACAAAACCTCCTGAGCATATTTCAACTTAAATCGCAGGTATAACATCACGTCAAGTTGTGGTTTTTATTGCTTCGGAATGTGGAACACGTTGATGCTTGATATGACAAGCATTTTCCATATTCATTGTATCTTCTTTTAATTTCGAAACTTCTTCGGTTGCTAAGGAATCAGTCTTAAAAATTCAAGTTGAATAAAATAAGTTTTAAATTGTAGAATATCAAAAAATCACCGGTATTAGTAGAGATGGCTTTAAGCCAAATGTTATTTCTAATTCATCATATAAATCAGAACAATGTGCAATTCGAAGCCATTTATTTGCACGTATAAACGTGTAGCCGAATGATCTGAATCTGTTAAGAAATGGGGATTAAATATATTAAAACTAAATTCTTAATAAAATTAAATAACTTGCCTTCTGAAACATCTTTTGGCACTTATGACCGCCACCACTGAAATATAAATAGCCATTTTTTATACGCATTGCAAAGTCGGTCAAACGTCGTATAAACAAAATCACTATACATTTTTTTACCAGCTAAAAGATTAAAGGCAACAGAACCTAAAATTTTACATAAATATATTAATTAGTTATATTTTAATTATTGTTATTAGTATAACCCTTATGTGTGTGGAAAAAAACACCTTCTATAGGGTGGATAGGTACCTGGGTATCTTCATGCAAATTGTATGAGAAATCTAATTTTTTGTCTTGTATTGTACAAAAAATCGATGGTTAATGATATAATATTAGAATTTTACTCTGGTTTTCCCCTTTTCATATATATTTTAAAACCCTACACCCAAAAAAAAAAAAAATTGTAATATCAGCAACTTTTTGCACCCTTAATAGGGTGAATAGGTACCTGGGTACCTGTATACGTTTTATATGGAACAACTTGGAGGATCTTTGCATAAAAAGTTGCTAACATTAGCAAAAAAATTGCTAAACTCAGCAAGTTTTTTGCTGAATTTAGCAACTTTTGCTGAAAGTTCCTCCAAGTTGCTCCACATAAAACGTATACAGGTGCCCATGTACCTATTCACCCTATTAAGGGTGCAAAAAGCAAATTGATATGCCACGCCCCCCCTCCCCCCCCCCAACTGATATTGTATATAAACACCAATGAAAATATAATAATAACAAAAAGTTAGGAGTTCTCATGACATTGTAGAATTGTAGACTAAAATCTAATATAAAAAATTTCAATTTGAAAACGCAACAGGTACACAGGTACCTGTCCACACACATAAGGGTTAAATACTTACCAATTTTTAAATTAGATCCCTTAGAAAACCAATGATTTACTTTTTTATTATTAGCATGCGAACTATACGTGAATAGTAAAATGTTGAATTGGTGACCCAGGGAATCGATGTTAAAAGAGAACAATGTAGTTATTTCTAGAAAAAAAAAGTAAATAAAAAAAATTTTTTATTAGGGAAAATTTAGGCAATGGATGTGCAATGTACACTGTACATAGATACAGAGCTGAAAAATAAGCTTGCTATTGGTAAATCAGATGAAAAGAATTAACTTTGTAAAATCATATTAAAATAAGTCTGTTGGTTTGAAGTTCTACGAGTCACATATTTAAAAAAATAAATATTTTTCAGTCTGTCGACAGGATACGCGTATAAAGCTAAATTACGAACTTAAGAAAAACAACATATTTGCAGTAAATGTCAAAATTATGTTATCTTTAATGTAGACAGCAATTTTTTGTGCATAATTATGGCCGGCAATTTATGTTGCAATAATTGTTAGTCCATTTTCGTTGACAATTATTGCTAACATAAAACGTCAAATTTAGTTGTCAATTGAAAAAAAGAAGCAAAAAAGAAAAAATATGGAAGCAAATTGTGTGCGGAAGATATTAAATTTGTGAAATGGTAGCAAATTTTAATTGAAAAAATTGCAAAAATTATATTTATTAACATAATATTTTTCTTATTAAACAAATTAATATACATTTAAATAATAAAGTCGAATAAAAAAGAATTTATATTATTAAAAAATTTTTTTGCAAGATGGCGTGAGTTTTTACACTGCACCTTCTTCCTTGATTTTTTCTAATTATGAGTTAACGTAAATACGTTTTCCCATGCCTTTAACATAAACTTAGCAATAAGAAATATTGCTCTGTTATTCTGCCGACGTTATTGCCAACTTGCTGAGATATTTATCTTTAGTGTAGACCTGGGGTAACACTCTCGTCGAGTAATTTTTCGATTGGAATGTGAGAAATGAAAAAAAATGTAATAAATTGAAACAAACAGCTGTTTTTCTCACTAAACTGCGTCTGTAACATTTTTGTTGAGTAATAACTGGTACGTAGGAAAATGACTCGCCAATTTACAGAAAAAGTGTGTCTGTAAAATTTCTGTGAGAAAATTCCCGCTTTAAACCGTCAAATAAACTCACGAATAAAAACGGGCATAAAAGTCTTCAATCATATTTGGAATTAGGTGACTCTCGTTATGGCTTTTGTTATTTCCTAAAAACCCACTTACTACTTTCTGAATTAAATTTAGTTAATTTTACAAAACACGTAGAATCAAATTCGTTTCGAGGGCATGGCTTATTGACAAATCTGGCTAAGTACAGAAAATAAGATTTATAATATTAACAACTTTCTTGGATACTTTTTTTTAACAATCTGCTCGTAGAGAAAAAACATTTTTAAATATGGTCACCTCCAACCAAACTATTTTTAAAGAAAATTTTAAACTTATTATGGTTAATATAGTCATACAATTATTAGCGACAACCATATTATGGTTCAATTTGTCCTCCCACAACCATATTATGGTTTCATCTAAAAATTTTACGGTTAAATATGATAATAGTTTGTTTTTAAATTTACAATAATATTTTCCTCTTTTTCAGGAGCAACATAATATGGTTGAAAACCAACCATGCTATTGTAAGTGTTTAACAAATTTTAGTTATTATTGATCATAAGATGTTTGAAAGCAACAATAATTTGGTTAGGGATTCTTGATGGAGGCCTAATAAAACCATAATATGGTTACAGCTGACAATAATATAGTTATATTAAACATAATGGACCATAACTATGGTCAAAAGCTAAAGTCGGTTCTTTTTAAAAATAAATTTAAAATAAAAACATTCTTTTAATTATTATGCTACTATAGTCGAAATTAAAGTATGTTTTAAATTGAACCGACCTTAATTTGGTGCCAACTCAAATGTATAAAACTTTTCATACAACATACAACAAAATATATGTAAACAAGTGGCAATTCTGCTTATAAGCAGCCGACATTGAAAATTAAAATATAAATAAAACACTGAATTACTTGTAGCGTTGAAAATTTTTAGCACGCAATATGAATTTATGTAGAAAGCATCAACAAAATTACAAAATATTTTTGATTTTGATTTTTCTTGCACTGTAATTTTTGGAGTTGCAATTTATACAATTAGGGCCTATACATATGCATTTTGTGTTTCTTTCCATAAATCTTTCCATAAACATTTTTAACTTTTTGCGAGTACTTTTTTATTTGGCGAACAACAGCTGATGCTGTTGTTAAATGAGTTAAAAAAAACTTCGGTCTTTGTTATACCAAAGAGCAAGAAATCCTTGCGTCCGACCGAAGGCCGGCTATGCAGAGAAGCTTAAGTTAGCGAAGCCGGTCTTTGTTATACCACAGAGGAGAAAATCCTTGCGGCCGGCCGAAGGCCGGCTGGGCGGAAAAGCTTTAGTTAGTGAAGACGGTGTTTGTTATACCATAGTTCAGTCCTGTTTAGGGACTTGGTTCACCTGTTTGGGCGCTTAGTTCATATTGGCTTTTTTCCATAAATGAACGACGTCGCCAAGTTTAGGGGCTTAGTTCATTTTGGGTTTGGGGAGTTAGTTTATTCGGGACATAGTTCATACCGCCGTATAGTTACCTCAATATTACTTAAATATCATGTTAACATCTTTAAAAGGCCTTAGTTTCTTCATTCTAAATCCGCTGAGAAATTCAAAATCGGTTAACATAATCAAAGTGCAGAAGGTACGAAAACCCAGTTTTAGAGGCAGAGTCCTGTTGTGCTCGACAAGACCTACTAAAAAAAAGATATCGCAAATTACGCAACGAATTATAATACTCTTTTATATATGTTGGCATGTATTTCAATTATTCAAGACTGTGATTACCTGGGGTCTAATTCGATGTCGATTTAATTATTGTATCGAAGAAACTATCGTATATTTTTGCTATAACGTCTTCGGTTACACGATATCGAATGTTATCATCTCAAAATACGAAACATTTCATTCTATATCGAGTATCATGATCCCAAAATAATTTAATACTTTGTACAAAATGCAAGTTAATGCAAATATTTAAGTCTCTTAAAATATAACATGCATTTTTAAAACTACGATATTATTCTCATTCTGCCATGTAGAATGCACATAAAATATTTATGGAGAAAAGTCTGATTTAATTTTTTTCTGGTTCGGTGTAAATTTTTTCTGCTGCATATAACACATTTCATTTTCCATTCTAGAGCCATTTAATTTTAATGAGTTTATAAAAGAAATTGATTTGTTTTTCCATTTTCCCTTTAACAGGCCCGACAGTCGTTAGCCAAATACGAGTAGAAAATAGCAGCAAAATAAAAAGAATAAAATTGTAAAATAAGCGCTTGAGTTGTAAACAGAAAAATAAAATAAATTTGTAAAATAAAGAATTTTATATGGCAGCAACAGAAACAGCAGCATTTTCTATTTAGTAAAAGTAGCAAAACTTGACTGACCAGCTATATTTTTTTTTATCTTTTGCTTTTCTTTAGCTGCAAATGTTTTTATGTTGGTAGTTTGTGTTTTGCTCATTTAAAGATTTATTTGTTTTTTTTTTTAGTTTAATTTTTGCTTTTATTTAATTTTCTATTTAGATCCTGGAAATATGCAATAGTTTTGTTTAAAAAATGTGAATAATTCTACATTTAGGCCCTAATTTTGTAAAACACAACGCAACGACAAAGAATTACATTGAAAGCAAAAACAAATTCATAAATATTTTGTAATTTTGTTGTTGCCTCTAACAGAAATTCACATTGGTTTTTAAGATTTCATACGCCTCATTGCTTGTGGCGTTGAACATTTTAAAACGGTAAATAAATTTCTGCAACAGCCAAATTTCAAAATATTTTTGAATTTGTTTTTGCTTTCAATGTAATACTTTGGCGTGCGTTGTGTTTTACAAAATTAGGGCCTTAATGTATGTCATATGCAATGAACTATTTCACCGTCCGACACTCAATATTAGACACGAACCGGATGACATAAGTCTGAAACTAGAGATTAAATGGAGCAAAACTGCGTTCACAGTTTTTTATTTTCTGATCCTGTTTCCTTTTAAAAGGTCTTCAAAATTTCAAAGGACTACATTTTTAATAAAATGTTTTTAAATACTTCTGCTCATCCTACTATGCCAACTTTGGTGTCAAATGATCAAGAAGAGTTGTAAAATATTTTGCATTATTTTGTTATTATTCTTTTAGGATTAGAAGATGTCAAAAATGTCCTTTCAAATTTTTATCCTTTAATGTCCTTTTAGATTTCCAATAATTTTTTTTAAAAGCAAATAGTGCGTTGAAGGACCAAATATTGAATTTATTGGCAATCTTAAAGGATATTAAAGGATAAATATTTGAAAGGACATTTTTGACAACTTTTGATCCTGACAGGATAAAATAAAAATAATACAAAATATTTTACAGCTCTTCTTGTTCTTTTGACATCAAATTTGGCATTGTTGGATCCGCGGAAGTATTTTAAAATATTTTTTGAAAAGTGTTCTTCTTTGAAAGTTTGAAGTCCTTTAAAAAGGACACAGGATCACGAAATGAAAAACTGAAAACCTTGTTTTTCTCCATTTAATGTATAGTTTTACAATTTTATCATCCGGTTCGTGTCTCACAATTTTTTTCTTTTTTTGTCGGACGGTGTTTTAGTGAAAGTAAATCGGTTAAAATTTTGGATTTTTTTATTTATTTATTTTTGTTTTTGGTGAAATTTATCTTCATTTCCGGCATATCTTTTCAGGACAGGGTGCTTTTTTTAAGAACTATGTGATTTCTTTTAGTTAAGATCTCGGTTGGTAATTATTTCCATATGTGCTTTAATTTAAGAAACTGACTATATCGCTCATTTGCTGCAAGACCGGCATAAGTTTCTGATTTGCTCTAATCACTTAGAAAAAATTACGATACCCACTTCGCTGTCAGAGGGTTCAAAACACATAATTTTTTTAATTTTTTGGCAAGTAAAAAGGCTTTGTTTTATGTAAAATTAACTATTTATTAGTAAAAAAATTATGAAATAAATATCAGAAATTGAGATAAATTTATCTTTTTAATGTTTTTTGGGACACCAGCATGAAACTGTGCAAAACAAGACTTTGGGTGTAACTTTAATTTGCATTTTGTACAACCAAACTCAGTTTTGCTTCACATTGACCACAATGGCCACGCTTAATAATTTGGCTTATCATATGGCTAACGTTATCATCATGATTGGAGATCCTTTAGCTTTTCTTAGCATACACTTTCCAGGCATACACCATACCAGTGTAGTGTACACTTATTTTTTCATTTCCACAAAAGCATCACACAATATTTTTGTAAGCAAAATAACAGAAAATATTAATTGTAAACGACCATATCAATGACACATAAACATTATGACACATATGGTAAACAAATGCTTGCACTTCATACGTATACCTAAATACCTACAGCGAAGTGAAACATGAGTATTTTCACTTGCTCCACTTATAGTTTATTGCTTTAGGTACTTGACCGGCAAATCAAATTTCTTTTTATTTTTTTTTAAATACCTTTAATAGGAGAAATGCAATTTGTTTAAAAATAATGACTGTGCTGATTAGTCAGTCGATCAGTAAATGCATTTTGTAACATGAACAAAAAGTTGAACACCATGTTACATTGGGCATTTTGGATGTATGAATGAAATGCAAGATGTGTCAGATAATTTGTTAATTAGTATATAAGTTGGAAAATTTGTAAATAAAAGTTAGTCTCAGTTTAGACACAAGAATTCATTCTTCTTTCACTGAACTCAAATAAAGGGCATAATTTGCTCGTCTGCCGAGTTTTAAAGCCTCGCTCTACAAACCAAGGCTTTCTATTGCATTAGTCGCGATTCAATGCTAATGCAATAGTAATAGATTTGTAATTGTTTTAAATATTTAAAAACCAACCTACCAAACTTACTATATGGCGATCCTGCCAGGAGATCTGGAATTTTTCTTTTTAAATGGACGAAGATTTTCATAAACTTTTCGAAGATTTGGTTAACAGATTGGCAGTGGAGGAGTACAATCCCACTGAAGGCGTGGAAATTCAGGCACCACCTTACATACCTACCCCAAAGCATTGTGGACCACAGCCAATTACAATAGAACAATATCTTGACAGAAACAAGTCGAAAAAACAGCGTCCAGTACCACCTGTAACTCCAACTAAAAAGAAGACGAAGGGCGGCAAAAAGAAGCGGCTCAATAGAGAAAAAGCGGAATTAAGGCGGTTAATAAGCCTTAGCAGTGGACCGCAAAAGAAACTCTTCTACAACAAATTAAAAGAGTTAGAAAAATAAAAAGCAGCAAAAATTATATTTTATAATGATAATTTACATAAATAATTAAATTATTTCATTATTATGACTTAAAGTAGGCACAAAAATTGTTTTTTTAAAAATTTATACATATTTATACAAAAATAAAGCATGCACATACATAAATAAAAACATCAAAATGGGTTGGTGGAGTAAAGTTAGTAACGCAATTTTAGTAGCAATTGCTGGCTATGAAATAGGCAACAATACTGAAAAACCCAAACACACTAACGATGAAAAACATTGGATTGTAGTATTAGCTATAATTTTTATATTGATTTTGAGCATATGTATTTCAAAACTAAATAGTTATTATAAAAAATATGTCAATAAGAAAGTAAACAACAACATTGTTTAAATAAAATTAAATATCAAAAAAAAAGCAATAATTAACAAATTCTAAAATGTATTGTAAATGGACCAATTAATAGATAGGTTGACTAGAATTATCATTAATTTGAGAAAATCGGGTAGCAGAGGATATACTGAAAGAACATTAATTTTAAAATTAAAAGAGGTAGAGTTAATTGAAAAACAATTTGTAGAATTTAGCATTGGTAAAGAAATAAAAGAAAAACTTATAGAGAAATTTTACAAACTTTATGAAAAAGCAAAGACACTGTTAAAACAAAAATTAGAAAGATTAGATACAGAATCAACTCAAAGTATGTCAGATTCAGAAAGAGAGGCTGAAAATTCAAACGTATCTACTGAAAACTCAAACTTAACTCCTGAAAATTCAAGTTCAAGTTCAAATTCTACAGTTAAAATGGCATCATTCAATTTAGAACTATCATTGAAAAGTATACCAGAATTTTCTGGAAATTTCAAAGATTTAATATCATTTTTGAAAATAGTTGAAATAATTTACAATTCTTTAACAACTGACGCGAAAATACAACTCATAGATTTTGTTATTAATGTGAAATTAACACCAAGCGTTAGAACTGCTATAAGTGCTACAGAAATTAATGATTTCAATAGCCTTAAAAATTCACTTCAATCAAGATATAAGTCTACAAAAACTATAGCTCAAATACAACTAACTTTGAGTAGATTCATGCAAAAGAACATGAAAATACAAACATATAACGAGAAGCTTTTAGAAATGATTGCTGAACTGAATGAACTGCAAATACACGAAATACCGCAATGCAATGCTATACAGAAAAACACAATTATTTCTCTTAATAATACTTATGCATTGAATATATTCAAAAATGGTCTTAATGCAGATATTAAGCCAACAATTTTTGCTTCTAAGCCAAAGGACTTGAATGAAGCTGTACAACTTGCAATAGAACTAGAAAAAGACTTTGCTAGTAATGAAAATCAAGTATTATATTTTTGTAATGGAAACAATTCAAATAAGCGGAATAATAAAAACAATAATAAAAATAATAACTTTAGAAATAATAATTATAACAGAAACAATATTTCGAATCAGAATAATAGAAATTCGAATTATAACAATAACAGAAATAATAATAATCATAGTAATAATAATAATAATCATAGAAATAATAATAATAATCATAGAAATAATAATAGAAATTATAATAATAATACCTGGAATGATAGTAACCATTACAACAATAGACAAAACAACAATAATAATGGTAGACGAAACCGAAATAACAATGGAAATAGCGTACATGTAGTTCAGGAAAACACCGAAGGCCCGGAGATGAACAATCAAAATTTAATCATTCATCCTCCAGAGCAGAATTAAATAAAATTTTTTCTATTTCTAAAAACACTACTTATTATATAGAATTAGACATTGGAACAAAAACTAGCTTAACATTTTTAATAGATACAGGTGCTGATATTTCATTATGTAAATTAGGAAAATTAAATGAAGACCTTTTTATTGATAAAACACAATCATGTTCATTTTCTGGTATAACAAACGAAAAGATAAGATCTATTGGAATCACAGAATTAAATTTTAAATTATATGATAACCAATCAAAACACAATTTCCACATAGTCGATGATAATTTTCCAATACCAACGGACGGAATCTTAGGAAGAGACTTTTTCACAACATTTTTATGCAAAATTGATTATGAAACATTCACGATTTCATTAACTTTACAAGAAACAGAAATTACAATTCCCATGAGATCTACAATAAATAGAGATTACTACATTAAAATAGAGAAACGATCTGAATTAATATGTCCAGTACAATTAAATCTAACGGAAGATAGTATTATTTTAAGTAAAGAATTAGAGTCAGGAATTTTTATAGGGAATACAATAGTTCCAGGATCAGGCATTACTCATGTTAAATTTCTAAATACAACAGATGAAGATGTAATATTAAAAATGTTAATTTTGAAATTGAACCATTAAATAAATACGTTTTTCTCACTAAATCCCGAAACAATAAAGACAGATTTAGCAAACTATTACAAACGTTAAAAATTGACAATACTGACAGTAAAGCGACGGATGAATTGATAAACATTTTTAAAGACTATCAAGACATATTTCACTTAGAAGGCGATGTTTTAACAGCAAATAACTTTTATACACAACATCTTAATTTAACCGATGAAACACCAGTTTACATAAAAAACTCAAATAGAAGAAATCGATCAACAAGTTCAAAAATTATTTGATGACGATATTATTGAACATTCAACCAGTCCTTACAACTCACCATTACTTGTTGTACCAAAGAAAAGCAATGGAGACAAAGAGAAATGGCGACTTGTAGTAGATTTTAGACAATTAAATAAGAAAATAGTTAACGATAAATTTCCACTTACAAGAATTGAAGATGTATTAGATAAATTGGGAAGAGCAAAATATTTTTCAACTCTGGATATGACAAGCTCGTTTCATCAGATTAACTTAGATAAAGAATCAAGGAAACCAACTGCATTTTCCACATCAAACGGTCACTATCAGTTTAAACGACTACCTTTTGGCCTTACAATTTCATCAAATAGTTTCCAACGTATGCTAACAATAGCACTTTCAGGTCTCGATAGTAAAGCATTTTTATATGTGGACGACATCATAATTTTTGGATGTAGTTTGAAACATCACAATGACAATCTGAGACAGGTCTTTGAACGTTTATCAAAATACAATTTAAAATTGAACGCAAAAAAATGTGTATTTTTAAAGTCGGAAGTTGTTTATTTAGGTCATCTAATAACAAAAGAAGGTATCAGAACAGACCCAGCAAAACACAAGGCAATACAAAATTATCCAATACCCAAAGATGCTAACGAGGTAAAACGATTTGTAGCTTTCTGTAATTACTATAGACGTTTTATAAAAAATTTCGCTACATTAACAAAATGTCTGAATGATCAAACAAAGAAAGGAAAAATATTTGAATGGACAGATGAATGTCAACAAACTTTTAACATATTAAGACAAAAATTAATTAGTTCACCAATATTACAATATCCGGATTTTGAAAAACCTTTCATTCTAACAACAGATGCTTCAAATTATGCTTTAGGTGCAATCTTATCACAGGGAGAAATAGGAACAGATTTGCCAATAACCTATGCTAGCAGAACTTTGAATAAACACGAAATTAATAAACCTGTGATAGAAAAAGAATTACTTGCTATACATTGGGGCATTGAATACTTTAGACCATATTTATATGGAAGAAGATTTATAGTAGTAACTGACCACAGACCTCTTGTTTCACTTTTTACTCATAAAAACCCCTCTTCTAAATTAACTAGAGTACGGATTGATTTATCAGATTATGACTTTGAAATTGTATACAAAAAAGGAAAAATTAATACAAATGCTGATGCTTTATCTAGAATTAAGATAGATTCTGATATACTAAAAAACATGATTCCAATAGAAGACGATTATTCCAAACCAACAAAAATTTTAGCAATTACGCGTGGAATGAACGCAAAGGGCAAAACAACTGAAAACAACACAGATGGGAAAACATATCCCAACAACAAAAATATACAAACATATGGGAATGTACTTCACTACAGGATATTAAAAATGTGCACAAATTGAAATTTAAAATTATCAATGATGATAAATTAAATGGTACCATTGACTGTATAAATAATAGCCATCATATGAATATTAGTGATGATCTTGCAAAATACGTTTTGTTTCTAGAGAAGCTGATAATCTATATGCATAAGCAGAATATTAAAGATCTCGCATTAGCTAGCGACGATGAAATTTTCAAACTGATATCAGTAGAATATATGAAAAGAATTTATGATGAGGTATACCAAAGATTGATAAAATCTAAAAAATATAAAAACATTAACTTGAATATCATCTTGTATAAACCTTTGCAGTACATTAAAAATAAGAAATTACAAAACAAATTAATTGAAGAATTCCACAACTCACCATTATCAGGACACTTAGGCATTCGAAAGACTGTACTAAGACTCAAACAAAGATATGTTTGGAAAAATATGAGAAAAATGGTACGAGATTACGTTGTAAATTGCGATAAATGTTTAAGAAATAAGCAAACAAAACATATTAGGGAGGAAATGAATATCACCGAAACCCCAAATACTAGTTTTGAAATAATAGAAATAGATACAGTAGGACCATTAAGAATTCCTAATAATTATAGATATATACTAACAATGCAATGCGAATTAACAAAGTATGTTGTAGCATACCCTATGGAAACAAAAGATGCAAAAAATATAGCTAAAACTCTAGTACACTCACAATATTCTGTACGTAAAATTAACTGAAATTGTAATATAAAATAAATGAAAGTTCAATTAAAAACCGGTCTACCTATTTTTCATTTATTTTAAACAAAAAGTTCATTTAATTTTTACTGTCAAAAATTCAACACCATATTCCGTAAAATCAAATAAATATTCAGTTATTTTGTAAAATTTTACTGTCAAAAATTCAACACCATATTCAGTAAAAACGATTAAATATTCAGTTATTTATTAAAATTTTACTGTCAATTTTTTACTGTCAAATTGACCCCATATTCAGTAAAAACAATTAAATATTCAGTTATTTTATTAAATTTTCGTTTACTCCACAAAACAGCCGAAATTCTAAAAAATACCAGACAGACACCTGCCCGCTTGCTTTTCTTATAAGCGAGAGAGGGAGAATATTTTTATTTACTTACCCAGTTACAGACGTTTGTTTTACTTTTGTTGTACTGACCACGTTGTTGACAGAAGAACTCTCAATTATAAAACACCAGCAGCATGATCGATATGGCTTCGCAATTATTTTACTTTTCAAATTTGATGTATTTAACTAAATTATTTTAACAAATAGAAAATGGGAATTGCTTACACAAAACAAGCAATTCATTTTTTATAGATAAGTAAAAATTAATTTTTGGTAGTAAAATTATATAAAATAACTGAATATTTAATTGTTTTTACTGAATATGGTGTTGAATTTTTGACAGTAAAATTTTATAAAATAACTGCATATTTATTTGTTTTTACGGAATACGTAGTTAATTTTTTGACAATTAATTTATAAAAGATAACTGAATATTGATTTGTTTTTACGGAATTCGCGGTTGAATTTTTGACAGTAAAAATTAAATGAACTTTTCGTTGCTTTAAATTACATTTTTATTTACTTTAACATAAAGAAGAATTTAACTCAATCAACGGACAATATTAAATGCAACTGAAAATCCGTATTAATATGCACTTAGTTTTTTGAATAACTGTTAGAATCATTTAAAAATAAATTTGCTTGGAATTTTAAATGTTTATTTATTTAAAAATGACTGAACGGAATATTTCTTAAATAAACTACAGTCCGTTACTGTAATAATATTGTGAGTGTAGAACAGTTTATTTTAAAATATGGTTGCTTTAAAGTATTAAAATCAGATAGAGGCACTGAATTCAAAAATGAATTAATGAATGAAGTATGCAAACTATTAAATATAGACCAGAAATTCTCAGCACCATATCACCATCAGTCTATAGGAACACTAGAAAGAAATCACAGAGTATTAAATGAATATATGTTAAACTTTGTTGAGGATTTAGAATGGGACAAGTGGATACCTTATTATACATTTGCGTATAATACCACACCAGACGCATTATGCACTAACACTAAAGTTTATGATTTGGAATATTATGCTAATGAACTTAGGACTAGGATTAAGAGAGCATTAGATAACGCAAAAAATTTGATAAATATAGCAAAAGAAAAATCAAAATTAGAATATGATAAGAAAATTATAAAAGGTTTATTTGATGTAGGAGACTTAGTATTAGTAAAACTAGAAAGTAGAAAGAAAAATCAGAGTCCCTACATTGGCCCATATAGAATACTAGAAAGACAAAATTGTAATTCAATACTAGAAATAAATAATAAAGAACGAATATTCCATAATAACTCATTAAAATTATACAAAAAAAAAAAATCATGAAATAAAGTAGATATAAGTATATATTCTTATACTTACTAAGAATGCATTAACCATATACAAAAAAAAATTTTAAAACTATTAATTTGTATTCAGATTTAAATTTATTCAAAATCTCATAAATTTTATCTTAAGGGTAAGGGTGTAGTGTGTTAGAAATTATATTACAAACCGACAACAACTCACAAATAATACAACGAACAAACGTTTAAGTTTTAAATATGTTTATTCAAAGGAGGTTAACTTAAGACTACAATATACATAAAAAGAATTTGACAAGTAAACGAAAAAGAAACAGTGTTGTATAAAAACGTGTTGCCATTAAGTTACAATTCAATTCTCGGTGTTGCAACACTTTCAACACTCCTTCTCAACACAAATTGGAATTACATTCATTACAAAAATAAAAATCAAACAATAAAATAAAAAATTTCATATAAGTCCCATAGACTTGACAAATTTATGATGTTTCACTCTACAAAGGTTCTTGGTCAAAATGTCAGACATCATATCATCAGTGGATTTGTATGTTATAAGAATTTCGCCTCTGGAAAACATATCGCGAACGTGATGATATTTTATGGCAATGTGTTTACTTCTCGGATGAAAAACTGGATTCTTCACCAAGCAGTGCGCACTTTGATTGTCGTTATAAACCGTCATCGCACCATTTAGAGGAAACTTTAACTCAACTAACAGTTTTCGGATATATGCAGCCTCTGTTGCTGCTGTTGAAATTGCTACGTATTCCGCTTCAGTACTGCTAAGCGAAACCATATTCTGTTTTCTTGCACTCCACGAAAAAACGCACCCAGCTGCTACAAACACATAACCGGTGAATGACTTTCTATCGCTTGCATCACCTGCCCAATCTGCATCCACGTGGCATTCAACTGGTTTTCCCGTTCGATAGTATTTCAATTTAAAATCGGATGTTTTCTTTAAATATCTCAATATATGTTTGTATGCAGTTTCGTGTTCACAATGAGGGTCGTTGTTTCTCTGTGCCAATTTTGTTACTGATAATAGGATATCAGGTCGTGTAGATAACGCCAAATACATTAAAACACCAATAGCAGATTGGTATGTTGTCTGGTCAGCCTTTTTACAGTTGTCATTGGTACAATTAATTTGATACCCAGGATCCAACGGTGTGGTTACCTCCTTACAATTTGCCATATCAAACTTCTCGAGCATATCATTAATATATTGTTTCTGTGATACAGTTATCGCACCCAATTCTCCTTCTCGCTCGAATTCCATTCCGAGAAAGTGTGATAATTCACCGCCATCCACAACATCGAATTTTTTAGCAATCAATTTTTTAATTTCCTCAAGTTCCGCTAATGATGAACTTCCCACGATCAAGTCGTCAACATACACTACAATTATGCTGTAAATTCCAGATTGTTGTTTAGTATAAATGCATGGCTCACTTGTTGTTGGTTCGAAACCTATATCCTTAAGATCATTGTCCAATTTTGAGTTCCACTCACGACCACTTTGTTTCAGGCCGTATAAAGATTTTTTCAGTTTAAGAACTTTTTCTGGGTGACCTTCATTCTCAAAATATTCGGGTTGCTTCATAAAAATATCGTCGTGCAAATCTCCGTTGAGATATGCAGATGAAACGTCCATCTGGTGAAGGTAAATATTGTGCTCTACAGCCAAAGCAACCACAAGCCTGATATTTGCGTAGCGCACCACAGGAGAGAAAGTCTCATGATAATTTATACCATAGCGTTGGCTACATCCCTTCGCAACTAGTCTTGATTTTAATTTTTGAACACCACCATCCTTATTTCTCTTAACAGCAAATATCCATCTACACCCTATTGCTACCTGACCTTTTGGAAGATCTACCAGCTCACATGTTCGATTCTTCATTAAGGAGTCGTATTCATTTCTCATAGACTCCAACCAATCTTCAGCATAGGGGCCATTTAGCGCATCAACAACACTGTCGGGAGTTTCAATTTTGCACTCACCCATGGCATGGAGTTCATTAAACAATTTTCTAGGTCGTCCCCTGGAACCACTTCTAATTATTCTTGGTCTTCCTCTCCCAAATCTTACCGCTGGTGTATCTAATTCGTCCTGCTGAGCTTCACGTTCTGTACTGCCATCTTGTCCAAAAACCTCGGAATTATCTACAGCATCCGCATTATCATTTAGATCTGCCCCGGCTGCGTCCAATTGTTGATTATAGGTATGAAATGTAAATACGTCAACTGTCCTTTCACCGGAATTGCAAGCATATAACTCCTCTTCCAAAAATATAACATCTCTAGCAACTATTGCCTTATGCTCCGAATGACTATATAGTTTATAGGCCTTACTCTCGTCACTATACCCAACCATTACATATTCCTTACCTTTTGGTGCAAATTTTTTAGAAACCATCTTATCGAGAACGATCGCCTTGCTTCCAAAAGTTTTAAAATGATGGACCGATGGCTTATATCCATACCACACTTCGAATGGCGTCTTGTTTGGAAATATTGTTGTCGTTGTACGATTCCGTATATACGCGGCTGTTTGAACTGCCTCAGCCCAAAAATGCTCAGAAAGACCGGAATGCGGCACAGTTAAATGTCTCTTTATACCGTGTTCACGTAAGAACATACTGAATTCATTGCTGACATACTCACCGCCATTGTCAGATCGTAAGCATTTTATTTGTTTACCCGTTTGTTTTTCAACTTCGCATTTAAAATTTTTAAATACTTCAAACACTTCGCTCTTTGATTTTACGAAATAAATGTTAATGTTTCTTGAAAAATCGTCTATAAATGTTACGAAAAAACGCGAACCGCCTAACGAATTTTTGTTCATAGGGCCACAAACGTCACTGTGTATTATTATATCTAGTACTTCACTTGTTCTCTTCTCAGAAGCATTAAACGGTTTTTGACAAATTTTGCTTTTCGCGCAAGTGACACATTGTATTGATAACGGAAAGTTTTTTATTTTTATACCACGCACAGTATTTTTATTTAACATGTCACGAAGACAATTGTAATTTACATGCCCGTATCTATTGTGCCATTTTACAGCATCTTTATTTTCTCCGACACTGTAACACTTATTTGTTTTTGTTTTATAAACAAACAAACCATTTTCCTCATATGCCTTTAAAATACGCTCATTGTTTTTGTTCTTTATTTCAACATAATTGTTTTTGAAAACCACGCACAAACCATTTTTTGTTGCTTTGCTGACCGATATAAAGTTATTTGGAATTTCTTCCACATGCAAAACGTTTTTTAATGTCATATTAATTCCACGAAACTCGACATCGCCGCGATCGATTGCTTTTGCGTACATGTTATTAGGCAAAACAATTTTTTCCTCATATTTTTCATATGTTGTAAACAACTCGCGCACACAACAAAAATGACTGGTTGCGCCGCTGTCGACACACCAATCACTTACACACATACCCGTCATAAAACATGAGTTTTTTTCAGTTTTCTTTTGAGTACAGTTTGCTGCATAGTGGCCAGTTTGACCGCAGTTGAAACATTTTCTATTCATTTTACCATTTTTGTTGTGATTATTGTAACGGTTATTAAACTTCTTGTCGCATTTTTTGTCAGACTTTGTCTGCAATAATGTTTCAGTCTTATTAGCAGCGCTGCTTACGTTGTTTGCTTCTCTTTGACGCGCTCCTTCTTCAAGCACTTTGATTTTTAATGTATTGAGCAATGGCAGGCTGTCTCTTGTTTCAATTGCAACAACAAAGTTTTCAAAACTGTTTGGCAAGCTCGTCAACAAAATAATAACCATTATTTCGTCCGGCAATGAAATGTCCACTTCAGCCAAATTTTCCATTGTATTACTAAAATCATTAAGATGATCAACCACACTTGAGCCCTCAGCCATTTTCATGTATAACATTTTTTTAAATAGCATGATCTTCCTGGCTGGCCCCTTTGGTTGATGGATCTCCCTTAACTTTTTCCATGCATCTGCTGCTGTCGCGCACGTTTTTAAATTGTTAATTTGTGTTGGCTTAACACAAAGCAAAATTGCAGCCAATGCCTTTTCATCTTTGCTGTCAAAAACTGCAGCAGCGTTTGCCTCTTCGGGCTTTACCTCTCTACCACACGTTACCGACCATAAATCGGAGTGAATTAGAACACTCTTCATGTGGACACACCATGTTCCATAGTTGGAATCATCCAACTTCTCAATTTGCATAAAATTCATTTTATTTCTTTTCACATAAAACAAAAATGTAATTATTCACACAGAATATTTTGTCTCTAATTGACCTTTGTCTTAAAAGTTAAAAATTCACTCAGAATCTATTGTCCTCCTTTACCGGCGCGATGTTATGTGACCTGGGCCCATAACCTGTTAAAAATTATATTACAAACCGACACCAACTCACAAATAATATAACGAACAAACGTTTTAAGTTTTAAATATGTTTATTCAAAGGAGGTTAACTTAAGACTACAATATACATAAAAAGAATTTGACAAGTAAACGAAAAAGAAACAGTGTTGTATAAAAACGTGTTGCCATTAAGTTACAATTCAATTCGGTGTTGCAACACTTTCAACACAGATTTCGATCCTTTTGGCTATAGGACCTCTAATTAACGAAATAAACGAGATTTTATATTTTCATATAAAAACTCAATTTTCTATGGAAAATATGGAATTTTGGTAGTGATTACAGATTTCGATCCTTTTGGCTATAGGACCTCTAATTAACGAAATAAATGAGATTTTATATTTTCATATAAAAAATCAATTTTCTAAGGAAAATATGGAATTTTGGTAGTGATTACAGATTTCGATCCTTTTGGCTATAGGACCTCTAATTAACGAAATAAACGAGATTTTATATTTTCATATAAAAAATAATTTTTCTATGGAAAATATGGAATTTTGGTAGTGATTACAGATTTCGATCCTTCTGGCTATAGGACCTCTAATTGACGAAATAAACGAGATTTTATATTTTCATATAAAAAATCAATTTTCTATGGAAAATATGGAATTTTGGTAGTGATTACAGATTTCGATCCTTTTGGCTATAGGACCTCTAATTAACGAAATAAACGAGATTTTATATTTTCATATAAAAAATCAATTTTCTATGGAAAATATGGAATTTTGGTAGTGATTACAGATTTCGATCCTTTTGGCTATAGGACCTCTAATTAACGAAATAAATGAGATTTTATATTTTCATATAAAAAATCAATTTTCTAAGGAAAATATGGAATTTTGGTAGTGATTACAGATTTCGATCCTTTTGGCTATAGGACCTCTAATTGACGAAATAAACGAGATTTTATATTTTCATATAAAAAATCAATTTTCTATGGAAAATATGGAATTTTGGTAGTGATTACAGATTTCGATCCTTTTGGCTATAGGACCTCTAATTAACGAAATAAACGAGATTTTATATTTTCATATAAAAAATCAATTTTCTATGGAAAATATGGAATTTTGGTAGTGATTACAGATTTCGATCCTTTTGGCTATAGGACCTCTAATTAACGAAATAAACGAGATTTTATATTTTCATATAAAAAATCAATTTTCTATGGAAAATATGGAATTTTGGTAGTGATTACAGATTTCGATCCTTTTGGCTATAGGACCTCTAATTAACGAAATAAACGAGATTTTATATTTTCATATAAAAAATCAATTTTCTATGGAAAATATGGAATTTTGGTAGTGATTACAGATTTCGATCCTTTTGGCTATAGGACCTCTAATTGACGAAATAAACGAGATTTTATATTTTCATATAAAAAATCAATTTTCTATGGAAAATATGGTAGTGATTACAGATTTCGATCCTTTTGGCTATAGGACCTCTAATTGACGAAATAAACGAGATTTTATATTTTCATATAAAAAATCAATTTTCTATGGAAAATATGGAATTTTGGTAGTGATTACAGATTTCGATCCTTTTGGCTATAGGACCTCTAATTAACGAAATAAACGAGATTTTATATTTTCATATAAAAAATCAATTTTCTATGGAAAATATGGAATTTTGGTAGTGATTACAGATTTCGATCCTTTTGGCTATAGGACCTCTAATTAACGAAATAAACGAGATTTTATATTTTCATATAAAAAATCAATTTTCTATGGAAAATATGGAATTTTGGTAGTGATTACAGATTTCGATCCTTTTGGCTATAGGACCTCTAATTGACGAAATAAACGAGATTTTATATTTTCATATAAAAAATCAATTTTCTATGGAAAATATGGTAGTGATTACAGATTTCGATCCTTTTGGCTATAGGACCTCTAATTGACGAAATAAACGAGATTTTATATTTTCATATAAAAAATCAATTTTCTATGGAAAATATGGAATTTTGGTAGTGATTACAGATTTCGATCCTTTTGGCTATAGGACCTCTAATTAACGAAATAAACGAGATTTTATATTTTCATATAAAAAATCAATTTTCTATGGAAAATATGGAATTTTGGTAGTGATTACAGATTTCGATCCTTTTGGCTATAGGACCTCTAATTAACGAAATAAACGAGATTTTATATTTTCATATAAAAAATCAATTTTCTATGGAAAATATGGAATTTTGGTAGTGATTACAGATTTCGATCCTTTTGGCTATAGGACCTCTAATTGACGAAATAAACGAGATTTTATATTTTCATATAAAAAATCAATTTTCTATGGAAAATATGGTAGTGATTACAGATTTCGATCCTTTTGGCTATAGGACCTCTAATTGACGAAATAAACGAGATTTTATATTTTCATATAAAAAATCAATTTTCTATGGAAAATATGGAATTTTGGTAGTGATTACAGATTTCGATCCTTTTGGCTATAGGACCTCTAATTAACGAAATAAACGAGATTTTATATTTTCATATAAAAAATCAATTTTCTATGGAAAATATGGAATTTTGGTAGTGATTACAGATTTCGATCCTTTTGGCTATAGGACCTCTAATTGACGAAATAAACGAGATTTTATATTTTCATATAAAAAATCAATTTTCTATGGAAAATATGGTAGTGATTACAGATTTCGATCCTTTTGGCTATAGGACCTCTAATTGACGAAATAAACGAGATTTTATATTTTCATATAAAAAATCAATTTTCTATGGAAAATATGGAATTTTGGTAGTGATTACAGATTTCGATCCTTTTGGCTATAGGACCTCTAATTGACGAAATAAACGAGATTTTATATTTTCATATAAAAAATCAATTTTCTATGGAAAATATGGTAGTGATTACAGATTTCGATCCTTTTGGCTATAGGACCTCTAATTGACGAAATAAACGAGATTTTATATTTTCATATAAAAAATCAATTTTCTATGGAAAATATGGAATTTTGGTAGTGATTACAGATTTCGATCCTTTTGGCTATAGGACCTCTAATTGACGAAATAAACGAGATTTTATATTTTCATATAAAAAATCAATTTTCTATGGAAAATATGGAATTTTGGTAGTGATTACAGATTTCGATCCTTTTGGCTATAGGACCTCTAATTGACGAAATAAACGAGATTTTATATTTTCATATAAAAAATCAATTTTCTATGGAAAATATGGAATTTTGGTAGTGATTACAGATTTCGATCCTTTTGGCTATAGGACCTCTAATTGACGAAATAAACGAGATTTTATATTTTCATATAAAAAATCAATTTTCTATGGAAAATATGGAATTTTGGTAGTGATTACAGATTTCGATCCTTTTGGCTATAGGACCTCTAATTGACGAAATAAACGAGATTTTATATTTTCATATAAAAAATCAATTTTCTATGGAAAATATGGAATTTTGGTAGTGATTACAGATTTCGATCCTTTTGGCTATAGGACCTCTAATTGACGAAATAAACGAGATTTTATATTTTCATATAAAAAATCAATTTTCTATGGAAAATATGGAATTTTGGTAGTGATTACAGATTTCGATCCTTTTGGCTATAGGACCTCTAATTGACGAAATAAACGAGATTTTATATTTTCATATAAAAAATCAATTTTCTATGGAAAATATGGAATTTTGGTAGTGATTACAGATTTCGATCCTTTTGGCTATAGGACCTCTAATTGACGAAATAAACGAGATTTTATATTTTCATATAAAAAATCAATTTTCTATGGAAAATATGGAATTTTGGTAGTGATTACAGATTTCGATCCTTTTGGCTATAGGACCTCTAATTGACGAAATAAACGAGATTTTATATTTTCATATAAAAAATCAATTTTCTATGGAAAATATGGAATTTTGGTAGTGATTACAGATTTCGATCCTTTTGGCTATAGGACCTCTAATTGACGAAATAAACGAGATTTTATATTTTCATATAAAAAATCAATTTTCTATGGAAAATATGGAATTTTGGTAGTGATTACAGATTTCGATCCTTTTGGCTATAGGACCTCTAATTGACGAAATAAACGAGATTTTATATTTTCATATAAAAAATCAATTTTCTATGGAAAATATGGAATTTTGGTAGTGATTACAGATTTCGATCCTTTTGGCTATAGGACCTCTAATTGACGAAATAAACGAGATTTTATATTTTCATATAAAAAATCAATTTTCTATGGAAAATATGGAATTTTGGTAGTGATTACAGATTTCGATCCTTTTGGCTATAGGACCTCTAATTGACGAAATAAACGAGATTTTATATTTTCATATAAAAAATCAATTTTCTATGGAAAATATGGAATTTTGGTAGTGATTACAGATTTCGATCCTTTTGGCTATAGGACCTCTAATTGACGAAATAAACGAGATTTTATATTTTCATATAAAAAATCAATTTTCTATGGAAAATATGGAATTTTGGTAGTGATTACAGATTTCGATCCTTTTGGCTATAGGACCTCTAATTGACGAAATAAACGAGATTTTATATTTTCATATAAAAAATCAATTTTCTATGGAAAATATGGAATTTTGGTAGTGATTACAGATTTCGATCCTTTTGGCTATAGGACCTCTAATTGACGAAATAAACGAGATTTTATATTTTCATATAAAAAATCAATTTTCTATGGAAAATATGGAATTTTGGTAGTGATTACAGATTTCGATCCTTTTGGCTATAGGACCTCTAATTGACGAAATAAACGAGATTTTATATTTTCATATAAAAAATCAATTTTCTATGGAAAATATGGAATTTTGGTAGTGATTACAGATTTCGATCCTTTTGGCTATAGGACCTCTAATTGACGAAATAAACGAGATTTTATATTTTCATATAAAAAATCAATTTTCTATGGAAAATATGGAATTTTGGTAGTGATTACAGATTTCGATCCTTTTGGCTATAGGACCTCTAATTGACGAAATAAACGAGATTTTATATTTTCATATAAAAAATCAATTTTCTATGGAAAATATGGAATTTTGGTAGTGATTACAGATTTCGATCCTTTTGGCTATAGGACCTCTAATTGACGAAATAAACGAGATTTTATATTTTCATATAAAAAATCAATTTTCTATGGAAAATATGGAATTTTGGTAGTGATTACAGATTTCGATCCTTTTGGCTATAGGACCTCTAATTGACGAAATAAACGAGATTTTATATTTTCATATAAAAAATCAATTTTCTATGGAAAATATGGAATTTTGGTAGTGATTACAGATTTCGATCCTTTTGGCTATAGGACCTCTAATTGACGAAATAAACGAGATTTTATATTTTCATATAAAAAATCAATTTTCTATGGAAAATATGGAATTTTGGTAGTGATTACAGATTTCGATCCTTTTGGCTATAGGACCTCTAATTGACGAAATAAACGAGATTTTATATTTTCATATAAAAAATCAATTTTCTATGGAAAATATGGAATTTTGGTAGTGATTACAGATTTCGATCCTTTTGGCTATAGGACCTCTAATTGACGAAATAAACGAGATTTTATATTTTCATATAAAAAATCAATTTTCTAAGGAAAATATGGAATTTTGGTAGTGATTACAGATTTCGATCCTTTTGGCTATAGGACCTCTAATTGACGAAATAAACGAGATTTTATATTTTCATATAAAAAATCAATTTTCTATGGAAAATATGGAATTTTGGTAGTGATTACAGATTTCGATCCTTTTGGCTATAGGACCTCTAATTAACGAAATAAACGAGATTTTATATTTTCATATAAAAAATCAATTTTCTATGGAAAATATGGAATTTTGGTAGTGATTACAGACTTCGATCCTTTTGGCTATAGGACCTCTAATTGACGAAATAAACGAGATTTTATATTTTCATATAAAAAATCAATTTTCTATGGAAAATATGGAATTTTGGTAGTGATTACAGATTTCGATCCTTTTGGCTATAGGACCTCTAATTGACGAAATAAACGAGATTTTATATTTTCATATAAAAAATCAATTTTCTAAGGAAAATATGGAATTTTGGTAGTGATTACAGATTTCGATCCTTTTGGCTATAGGACCTCTAATTGACGAAATAAACGAGATTTTATATTTTCATATAAAAAATCAATTTTCTATGGAAAATATGGAATTTTGGTAGTGATTACAGATTTCGATCCTTTTGGCTATAGGACCTCTAATTAACGAAATAAACGAGATTTTATATTTTCATATAAAAAATCAATTTTCTATGGAAAATATGGAATTTTGGTAGTGATTACAGATTTCGATCCTTTTGGCTATAGGACCTCTAATTGACGAAATAAACGAGATTTTATATTTTCATATAAAAAATCAATTTTCTATGGAAAATATGGAATTTTGGTAGTGATTACAGATTTCGATCCTTTTGGCTATAGGACCTCTAATTAACGAAATAAATGAGATTTTATATTTTCATATAAAAAATCAATTTTCTAAGGAAAATATGGAATTTTGGTAGTGATTACAGATTTCGATCCTTTTGGCTATAGGACCTCTAATTAACGAAATAAACGAGATTTTATATTTTCATATAAAAAATCAATTTTCTATGGAAAATATGGAATTTTGGTAGTGATTACAGATTTCGATCCTTTTGGCTATAGGACCTCTAATTAACGAAATAAATGAGATTTTATATTTTCATATAAAAAATCAATTTTCTAAGGAAAATATGCAATTTTGGTAGTGATTACAGATTTCGATCCTTTTGGCTATAGGACCTCTAATTAACGAAATAAACGAGATTTTATATTTTCATATAAAAAATCAATTTTCTATGGAAAATATGGAATTTTGGTAGTGATTACAGATTTCGATCCTTTTGGCTATAGGACCTCTAATTAACGAAATAAATGAGATTTTATATTTTCATATAAAAAATCAATTTTCTAAGGAAAATATGGAATTTTGGTAGTGATTACAGATTTCGATCCTTTTGGCTATAGGACCTCTAATTAACGAAATAAACGAGATTTTATATTTTCATATAAAAAATCAATTTTCTAAGGAAAATATGGAATTTTGGTAGTGATTACAGATTTCGATCCTTTTGGCTATAGGACCTCTAATTAACGAAATAAATGAGATTTTATATTTTCATATAAAAAATCAATTTTCTATGGAAAATATTTAATTTTGGTAGTGATTACAGATTTCGATCCTTTTGGCTATAGGACCTCTAATTAACGAAATAAACGAGATTTTATATTTTCATATAAAAAATCAATTTTCTAAGGAAAATATGGAATTTTGGTAGTGATTACAGATTTCGATCCTTTTGGCTATAGGACCTCTAATTAACGAAATAAACGAGATTTTATATTTTCATATAAAAAATCAATTTTCTATGGAAAATATTTAATTTTGGTAGTGATTACAGATTTCGATCCTTTTGGCTATAGGACCTCTAATTAACGAAATAAATGAGATTTTATATTTTCATATAAAAAATCAATTTTCTAAGGAAAATATGGAATTTTGGTAGTGATTACAGATTTCGATCCTTTTGGCTATAGGACCTCTAATTAACGAAATAAACGAGATTTTATATTTTCATATAAAAAATCAATTTTCTAAGGAAAATATGGAATTTTGGTAGTGATTACAGATTTCGATCCTTTTGGCTATAGGACCTCTAATTAACGAAATAAATGAGATTTTATATTTTCATATAAAAAATCAATTTTCTAAGGAAAATATGGAATTTTGGTAGTGATTACAGATTTCGATCCTTTTGGCTATAGGACCTCTAATTAACGAAATAAATGAGATTTTATATTTTCATATAAAAAATCAATTTTCTAAGGAAAATATGGAATTTTGGTAGTGATTACAGATTTCGATCCTTTTGGCTATAGGACCTCTAATTAACGAAATAAACGAGATTTTATATTTTCATATAAAAAATCAATTTTCTAAGGAAAATATGGAATTTTGGTAGTGATTACAGATTTCGATCCTTTTGGCTATAGGACCTCTAATTAACGAAATAAATGAGATTTTATATTTTCATATAAAAAAACAATTTTCTAAGGAAAATATGGAATTTTGGTAGTGATTACAGATTTCGATCCTTTTGGCTATAGGACCTCTAATTAACGAAATAAATGAGATTTTATATTTTCATATAAAAAATCAATTTTCTAAGGAAAATATGGAATTTTGGTAGTGATTACAGATTTCGATCCTTTTGGCTATAGGACCTCTAATTAACGAAATAAACGAGATTTTATATTTTCATATAAAAAATCAATTTTCTAAGGAAAATATGGAATTTTGGTAGTGATTACAGATTTCGATCCTTTTGGCTATAGGACCTCTAATTAACGAAATAAATGAGATTTTATATTTTCATATAAAAAATCAATTTTCTAAGGAAAATATGGAATTTTGGTAGTGATTACAGATTTCGATCCTTTTGGCTATAGGACCTCTAATTAACGAAATAAATGAGATTTTATATTTTCATATAAAAAATCAATTTTCTAAGGAAAATATGGAATTTTGGTAGTGATTACAGATTTCGATCCTTTTGGCTATAGGACCTCTAATTAACGAAATAAACGAGATTTTATATTTTCATATAAAAAATCAATTTTCTAAGGAAAATATGGAATTTTGGTAGTGATTACAGATTTCGATCCTTTTGGCTATAGGACCTCTAATTAACAAAATAAATGAGATTTTATATTTTCATATAAAAAATCAATTTTCTAAGGAAAATATGGAATTTTGGTAGTGATTACAGATTTCGATCCTTTTGGCTATAGGACCTCTAATTAACGAAATAAACGAGATTTTATATTTTCATATAAAAAATCAATTTTCTATGGAAAATATGGAATTTTGGTAGTGATTACAGATTTCGATCCTTTTGGCTATAGGACCTCTAATTAACGAAATAAATGAGATTTTATATTTTCATATAAAAAATCAATTTTCTAAGGAAAATATGGAATTTTGGTAGTGATTACAGATTTCGATCCTTTTGGCTATAGGACCTCTAATTAACAAAATAAATGAGATTTTATATTTTCATATAAAAAATCAATTTTCTAAGGAAAATATGGAATTTTGGTAGTGATTACAGATTTCGATCCTTTTGGCTATAGGACCTCTAATTAACGAAATAAATGAGATTTTATATTTTCATATAAAAAATCAATTTTCTATGGAAAATATGGAATTTTGGTAGTGATTACAGATTTCGATCCTTTTGGCTATAGGACCTCTAATTAACGAAATAAATGAGATTTTATATTTTCATATAAAAAATCAATTTTCTATGGAAAATATGGAATTTTGGTAGTGATTATAGATTTCGATCCTTTTGGCTATAGGACCTCTAATTAACGAAATAAATGAGATTTTATATTTTCATATAAAAAATCAATTTTCTAAGGAAAATATGGAATTTTGGTAGTGATTACAGATTTCGATCCTTTTGGCTATAGGACCTCTAATTAACAAAATAAATGAGATTTTATATTTTCATATAAAAAATCAATTTTCTAAGGAAAATATGGAATTTTGGTAGTGATTACAGATTTCGATCCTTTTGGCTATAGGACCTCTAATTAACGAAATAAATGAGATTTTATATTTTCATATAAAAAATCAATTTTCTATGGAAAATATGGAATTTTGGTAGTGATTACAGATTTCGATCCTTTTGGCTATAGGACCTCTAATTAACGAAATAAATGAGATTTTATATTTTCATATAAAAAATCAATTTTCTATGGAAAATATGGAATTTTGGTAGTGATTACAGATTTCGATCCTTTTGGCTATAGGACCTCTAATTAACGAAATAAATGAGATTTTATATTTTCATATAAAAAATCAATTTTCTAAGGAAAATATGGAATTTTGGTAGTGATTACAGATTTCGATCCTTTTGGCTATAGGACCTCTAATTAACGAAATAAATGAGATTTTATATTTTCATATAAAAAATAAATTTTCTATGGAAAATATGGAATTTTGGTAGTGATTACAGATTTCGATCCTTTTGGCTATAGGACCTCTAATTAACGAAATAAATGAGATTTTATATTTTCATATAAAAAATCAATTTTCTATGGAAAATATGGAATTTTGGTAGTGATTACAGATTTCGATCCTTTTGGCTTGTTGAGGAACATTCCCAAGAATGCAACCCTGCTCGTATGATGATTGCTGATTTGTAATTTCTTTTGCTTTTCATTTATTTATGTGAGTCTTAATTCGTTCTTTTACCTTTGCACACAAGTGTTACAGTCCACTACATATTAATAAAACAAATTAATTATTAAATAAAGCATTTGAATTTAACGTTTAAAAAACCTAACAAAAAGTGTTTAATTTCGAACTATTCATCAACAAATTATTGGTCCTCCTCGCCAAATCTTGGACAAGCGTATCCGTGAGTGTTTAACAAAAAAAAAATTAATTGTGTTTAACGAAAAGGTTTTTCTAATAAAGTGTATGTTGGCAAAGGTAATGGTTTAAAAAGTTATAACTAGCGCGAGTAAAGAACAGTGAAACTACGAAACATATCATCAATACAAGTGGGTGCTCCGGTGGGCACAACAACAACAAAACATAAATCGGTTTCGTGGTTATAATACAAGTGGGTGCTCCGGTGGGCACAATAACAACAAAACATTAATCGGTATTCGTGGTTACAATACAATTCGGTGCTCTTGTGAGCAAAAACAACAATAAAACATTTAGTGGCATGTATGTACATTAGTTTCGTGATACATACATATAATACAATTCGGGGCTCTTGTGAGCAAAAACAACAACAAAGCATTTCATGGCATGAATGTACATCAGTTTCGTGGTACATACATACAATACAATTCGGTGATCTTGTGAGCAAAAACAACAATAAAACATTTAGTGGCATGTATGTACATTAGTTTCGTGATACATACATATAATACAATTCGGGGCTCTTGTGAGCAAAAACAACAACAAAGCATTTCATGGCATGAATGTACATCAGTTTCGTGGTACATACATACAATACAATTCGGTGATCTTGTGAGCAAAACAACAACAATAAGAGCATTGGCTACGGTTTCGTAAAAGACAAAATAAACTAAGAACAAGTGGTTACAACAACAACACACAAAGCTGGTTTTGGCGACAGTCAAGTGCCAGAAAACATATTTGTATAAAAGGTCTGCGTGCAAGACAAGTGTATATGAATTTTTTGAAATTAACGGTCGTTTGAAAATTGTGTTCGTACGGACATACACATATCATAAACAGACTGAGTTTCAGTGTAAAGAAAAAGCAAAATCGTTTGCTTGGTGATCGGTAACAAAACAATAACAACATTGATGTGTGTTAGACTCAAAGTAGCGTCGCGAATTAAATACGTTACAAATAAAAAAAAAGGCTGAACGGTTGTGTGTTTAGTAACAAAACAATAGCAACATTATTGTGCGTTATACATATAGTGACGTCGCGAATAAGCAAAATACGTTGCAAATAGATAAACTATAACGGTTGTGTGTTTGAACATTTTCGTGAACAGATTTGTGACTGCAGGCGACAAGCGTTTGTAAACGAATATTATTTTACTCTTGCGAGTAGATTCAGAGTGGATATATTGGCTGATAATTCTGTGAGTACAATTTTATTATTTTTATAAATACAATGGCAGCTTCTATTAAAGGCTTGCAATCAAAACGTCGTGTGGAAAAATCCTCAATTTCTCGAGCTTTGACATTTGCGCAGAATCCACCTGCTGAAATTAGTTCTGCTCAAATTGAAGCCCGTTTAAGTCGTTTAGACGCCGCTTATGATGAATTAAAAGAGCTAACTAAAGAACTCTACAACTTTGATGAGGATAAGGATTTTACAGATCCTGAAGATGAGTTTACTGAATATGAGGGTAAATATTTTACAGCCAAGGGGATTTTTAGAGAGATGTTGGACGCATGCGGTCCTCGCGAACCCATTCCTGAACCACACGATGCTTTTTATCGATTAGCTGAACAACAATCAACGTTGTTAAATAGGTTAGACTCACCCCTAAATGTTCGAAATGGGGATAATGATTTACCGAAGATTCGTATTGAGCCTTTTACTGGCAACTACAAAGATTGGCCAGCCTTTAAGGATATTTTTAATAGCGCAATTAATTCAAAGCCCAATTTAACAAATACACAAAAATTTCATTATTTGAAGTCCGTGTTGAAAGATGATGCGGCTAATCTCATCAAACATATGCAGGTTACGGATTTATCTTATTCTACTGCATGGGATCGTCTCAAGGAGCGTTATGACCGCCCGAGGCATATCGTCAATTCGTATATAGAAACATTTATGGCTCTTTCAGCAATGAAGGAGGAAAATCCTACCGGTTTACGCAGAGTTTCTGATATCTCAAATGAGGTAATTAGGGGTTTGGAAGCTATTGGTTATGAGGAACGTGACCACTGGTTAATTTATATTCTTCAGACTAAAATAGATGCTGACTCTCGTAGAAGATGGATTGAAAACACACGTGATGAGCCTAAGCCTACAATCTACTCATTTCTAAAATTTTTGGATCAACGTTGTGAAGAAATTGAACTGGGCGAAAATGCAGATAAGAAGAACAATAGCAAATCGAGTAATTCAAAACGAAATGCCTCTGCCACACTGGTGGCTACAAACAATAATATGGGCTGCACAAACTGTCGTTCGGGTGAACATTTTCTACAGAAATGTCCAATTGTTTCAATTGTTTGCGTGCCGGACACACTGTCTACAGTTGTAAATCAAAGAATAAATGTCGCTTGTGTCAACGTACTCACAATACTCTTCTTCACAATTTACAACCAACGAGTAATGGTCAACAGGACAATTTCCCTTCTGGATCGGGTATCGTAAATTCAACAACGGGAATCACTCCACAGGTAGCAGTGAATACCCTGGTTTCGCAATCTGGTCCGACAAATACGGGTCAACTTGGCTTTGGACGCATTTTACCTACTGCACTCGTTAACGTTCGTAATCATGCGGGAAATCTTATTGCTTGCCGTGCTTTGCTTGATACGGCATCGGAATATTCATATATCTCAGAGGATTGTATGAAACGTTTGGGACTACCACGTAATGCATCTCGGATGCCGCTTGCGGGTATCCAATCCATCAAAGCTGATCCAACACGTGGACACACAACTATTCGGGTTGTATCCAGACAATCTCATAGATGTGTCGATACTTTCGTACATGTTTTAGGACATATCACGACTTCTCTACCCAGATCTTCCGTTACCAATTTTGACTCGCATTTGCTTTCTGATCTTTCTCTTGCTGACCCACAGTGGCATCGTTCATCGCCTATTGATATCTTATTGGGAGCGGATGTGATCTGGGATATTTTGTTGATGGAGAAACGGAGAAATGAGCAAGGTAAAATCGTTGCGGTTTCCACAATTTTTGGCTGGGTGGTAACGTCTGGCGTATTATGGCGCGACAATCACGTACCTACAACTTTATTGACGTTGGCTGACATTGACCAATCGATTCGTGCTTTTTGGGAAATCGAGAACTGCTCTGATACTAATCAAAAGAAGGATGAGGAATCTATTATCGTGGAACAACATTTCAAGAAAACTCATAGCCGCAGCGCTGACGGAAGGTATATTGTTGAGCTTCCGTTCAAAGAAGATGATGTAACATTTGCTGATACGCACAAGGGTGCAATTACGCGTTTTAACGCTACGGAACGTAGGCTATCAAAAAACCCTACTCTACAATCCCAGTACATCAACTTTATGAGAGAATACCAGGCTTTGGGCCATATGAGGGAGCTCAACCTGGATGAAATTAATGTCCCTGATGAACGCGTTTATTACTTGCCACATCACCCTATTGTTGGGCTCAAATTAAGAGTGGTTTTTGATGGATCGTTTAAAGATGCCGCTGGAATCTCTCTCAATGAAAAATTATACATTGGACCGGCAATTCAACGCAATTTGTTTTCAGTATGCCTTAGATTTCGCCTACACAAATTTGTATTTTCAGCAGACATTATCAAGATGTTTCGCCAAATTTGGGTGGCTCAGAAACACCAAACCTTCCAACGAATTATTTGGAGAGAACGTATTAATGAACCCCTAAGATATTTTCAACTATGTACAGTCACCTACGGAACTGCCTCCGCCCCGTTTCTTTCGGTTAGGGTGCTTGAGCAAATAGCTAGTGATTATAAAACAACTCATCCTAACGCGTCTAGAATTCTACTCGAGGATTTTTACGTGGATGACGTATTGACTGGAGCTTCATCAGAACAACAATTATTGGAAAATAAAAATGAACTGGTCGATCTGCTCTCACAAGCGTGTCTGCAATTGAGCAAATGGGTGTCCAACAGTGACACGATTACATTATCCGATGATAATGCACCAAGCTTTTTAAAGGGAGATGACGATAAGTCCACAAAGGTTCTGGGCATTCATTGGTATTCGAGGGAAGATCTCATCGGATACAAAATTAATTTAGAGAATACCCAACAAGCTACCAAGAGAAGAATCTTGTCTGACGTTGCGCGGATTTTTGATCCACTTGGTTTAGTGTCTCCAGTCGTGGTAAAGTTTAAGATTCTGTTCCAAGAATTGTGGCTCATGAAACTAGGATGGGATGACCCTCTGCCCGCAAGTTTGGCAAACCTATGGCTAGATTATAGAGAGGATTTAAGAAAACTCGACAAATTAAAGTTGCCTCGCTTTACACAGAATCATAATTCGGAGATCACATTGCATGGGTTCAGTGACGCCTCGATGAAGGCGTACTCGGCAGTCGTTTATTGTGTTGTAAAGGATAATAAAGGTGATGTTCATGTCTCGTTGATTGCGTCAAAAACTCGTGTTTCGCCCCTCAAGCTACTTTCGTTGCCTAGATTAGAGTTATGTGGAGCCCTATTACTCACGCGGCTAATGAAGTCTATCAGAGTCTCGCTGCCACATGACACTGTTAATTTATATGCCTGGTGCGACTCAACAGTTGTACTAGCTTGGCTATCTGTACAGCCGGTCAGACTCAAAATATTTGTGGGCAATCGTACATCGGAGATCTTGGAGACTCTTCCGCGACGCCGCTGGGGACACGTGGGGACAAAGGACAATCCCGCGGATTGTGCTTCTCGAGGTCTGATGGTTGACCAACTGTTGGATCACGGCCTATGGTGGTCAGGTCCATCGTTTTTGAAGAATATTGAGCTTCAGGATATAAATGCTTCTCAACTTACGTACAACCGCCCTGAAATGGAAGCCGAGATGAAATCTACTGTATCCAACATAACTACTCAACAAGAACAAACAGAACACCCTTTGGAAGGGGTGCTTGCAAGAACTTCCACCTGGTGGAAATTATTACGTATCACAGCATACGTCAGACGGTTTATAAACCTACGCATTTACGGAATCAAGAATCCAAATCGCTTTCTAACTTTTGATGAAATCGCAAAGGCTAAAATCACTTGCCTCAAAATGGCTCAGGGTTATTTTTTAACGGAACGGTCTAAATTGGAGCGTGGTTTGGATTTAGGTAAAACATCACAATTGTTACGGCTATCTCCATATATTGATCCCCTAGGACTCCTCAGAGTCGGCGGTCGAATACAACACTCAGAACTTTCTGATGAAATACAACATCCTATAATTCTTCCGAGAAAACACAAGATATCTTATCTAATAATTGAGGAGCAGCATATTCGGAATTTACACCCAGGTGTATCCGCATTATTTGTTATAATTCGTCAACAATACTGGGTTCTTGGTGCCAGAAACTTAATCCGACAAATTACTCACAAATGTTTGAAATGCTTCAGGCAGGCGCAACATACAACACATCAGCGGATGGCCGATCTTCCTTCAGTACGCGTTCGGCAGGCCTTTCCCTTTCAAAATACTGGATGTGATTATGCCGGCCCGTTCATGCTCAAACTGCACTCTGGTCGCAATGCTAGAACATCGAAAGGCTACATATGTTTATTCGTTTGTATGGTGACCTCTGCAATACATTTGGAGTTATCAACGGACCTCAGTACCGAATGTTTCCTGGCCGCATTACGCCGTTTCATGGCTCGACGCGGTAAATGCTCTACAATATTTAGCGACAACGGTAAGAATTTCGTTGGTGCTAAGCGAACCCTAAATGAGTTATATCAGCACCTGCAATCTGAGGAGCACAATGAAATCATGGCAGCAACTTTGGCTTCAGAGTCTATTAAATGGATTTTTACACCACCATATTCACCACACTGGGGTGGTATTTGGGAATCTGGCGTTCGCTCGGTGAAGCTACATTTACGCCGCGTTATTGGCAATAGTATCCTGACATTTGAGCAGATGAACACGCTTTTGGCTCAAATTGAGGCCGTTATAAATTCCAGGCCATTGGGGTACGCCCCAGACACTGAAGCTAACTATCTTTCTCCCTCTCATTTTCTAATTGGCAGGCCAACTACCATGGTACCTGAGGGCGATCTCACTGACTTACCTCCAAACCGACTCGACTACTGGCAACATGTACAGTGTATGTACCAAGGCTTTTGGAAGCAATGGAGCAGGGAATACCTTACTTCCCTCCAACAACGCCCAAAATGGTGCAAGATTCAGCCTACTGTGGAAATTGACTCACTGGTGCTGGTCAAAGGTGACCGAACTCCCCCATCCACATGGGTTATGGGTCGTGTAATTGAAGTGTTTCCTGGAGCTGATGGTTTGGTTCGAGCGGTCAAGATAAAAACCTCCAGGGGAACAATGACCAGAAACATTACTAAGATTGTAAAACTCCCCGTGTGCTGAAACGTTCTTTCAGGGGGGCCGGGATGTTGAGGAACATTCCCAAGAATGCAACCCTGCTCGTATGATGATTGCTGATTTGTAATTTCTTTTGCTTTTCATTTATTTATGTGAGTCTTAATTCGTTCTTTTACCTTTGCACACAAGTGTTACAGTCCACTACATATTAATAAAAC
This sequence comes from Pollenia labialis, assembly GCA_949318255.1. Lineage (NCBI taxonomy): Eukaryota > Metazoa > Arthropoda > Insecta > Diptera > Polleniidae > Pollenia > Pollenia labialis. Next base: position 146,094,897 of record OX439141.1, read on the forward strand.
AAATTAATTATTAAATAAAGCATTTGAATTTAACGTTTAAAAAACCTAACAAAAAGTGTTTAATTTCGAACTATTCATCAACATGGCTATAGGACCTCTAATTAACGAAATAAATGAGATTTTATATTTTCATATAAAAAATCAATTTTCTAAGGAAAATATGGAATTTTGGTAGTGATTACAGATTTCGATCCTTTTGGCTATAGGACCTCTAATTAACGAAATAAATGAGATTTTATATTTTCATATAAAAAATCCATTTTCTATGGAAAATATGGAATTTTGGTAGTGATTACAGATTTCGATCCTTTTGGCTATAGGACCTCTAATTAACGAAATAAATGAGATTTTATATTTTCATATAAAAAATCAATTTTCTAAGGAAAATATGGAATTTTGGTAGTGATTACAGATTTCGATCCTTTTGGCTATAGGACCTCTAATTAACGAAATAAATGAGATTTTATATTTTCATATAAAAAATCAATTTTTTATGGAAAATATGGAATTTTGGTAGTGATTACAGATTTCGATCCTTTTGGCTATAGGACCTCTAATTAACGAAATAAATGAGATCTTATATTTTCATATAAAAAATCAATTTCCTAAGGAAAATATGGAATTTTGGTAGTGATTACAGATTTCGATCCTTTTGGCTATTGGACCTCTAATTAACGAAATAAATGAGATTTTATATTTTCATATAAAAAATCAATTTTCTATGGAAAATATGGAATTTTGGTAGTGATTACAGATTTCGATCCATTTGGCTATAGGACCTCTAATTAACGAAATAAACGAGATTTTATATTTTCATATAAAAAATCAATTTTCTAAGGAAAATATGGAATTTTGGTAGTGATTACAGATTTCGATCCTTTTGGCTATAGGACCTCTAATTAACGAAATAAATGAGATTTTATATTTTCATATAAAAAATCAATTTTCTATGGAAAATATGGAATTTTGGTAGTGATTACAGATTTCGATCCATTTGGCTATAGGACCTCTAATTAACGAAATAAACGAGATTTTATATTTTCATATAAAAAATCAATTTTCTAAGGAAAATATGGAATTTTGGTAGTGATTACAGATTTCGATCCTTTTGGCTATAGGACCCCTAATTAACGAAATAAATGAGATTTTATATTTTCATATAAAAAATCAATTTTCTAAGGAAAATATGGAATTTTGGTAGTGATTACAGATTTCGATCCTTTTGGCTATTGGACCTCTAATTAACGAAATAAATGAGATTTTATATTTTCATATAAAAAATCAATTTTCTATGGAAAATATGGAATTTTGGTAGTGATAACAGATTTCGATCCTTTTGGCTATAGGACCTCTAATTAACGAAATAAACGAGATTTTATATTTTAATATAAAAATTCAATTTTCTATGGAAAATATGGAATTTTGGTAGTGATAACAGATTTCGATCCTTTTGGCTATAGGACCTCTAATTAACGAAATAAATGAGATTTTATATTTTCATATAAAAAATCAATTTTCTATGGAAAATATGGAATTTTGGTAGTGATAACAGATTTCGATCCTTTTGGCTATAGGACCTCTAATTAACGAAATAAATGAGATTTTATATTTTCATATAAAAATTCAATTTTCTATGGAAAATATGGAATTTTGGTAGTGATAACAGATTTCGATCCTTTTGGCTATAGGACCTCTAATTAACGAAATAAACGAGATTTTATATTTTCATATAAAAAATCAATTTTCTAAGGAAAATATGGAATTTTGGTAGTGATTACAGATTTCGATCCTTTTGGCTATAGGACCTCTAATTAACGAAATAAATGAGATTTTATATTTTTATATAAAAAATCAATTTTCTATAAAAAATATGGAATTTTGGTAGTGATAACAGATTTCGATCCTTTTGGCTATAGGACCTCTAATTAACGAAATAAATGAGATTTTATATTTTCATATAAAAAATCAATTTTCTAAGGAAAATATGGAATTTTGGTAGTGATTACAGATTTCGATCCTTTTGGCTATAGGACCTCTAATTAACGAAATAAATGAGATTTTATATTTTCATATAAAAAATCAATTTTCTATGGAAAATATGGAATTTTGGTAGTGATTACAGATTTCGATCCTTTTGGCTATAGGACCTCTAATTAACGAAATAAATGAGATTTTATATTTTCATATAAAAAATCAATTTTCTATGGAAAATATGGAATTTTGGTAGTGATTACAGATTTCGATCCTTTTGGCTATAGGACCTCTAATTAACGAAATAAATGAGATTTTATATTTTCATATAAAAAATCAATTTTCTATGGAAAATATGGAATTTTGGTAGTGATTACAGATTTCGATCCTTTTGGCTATAGGACCTCTAATTAACGAAATAAATGAGATTTTATATTTTCATATAAAAAATCAATTTTCTATGGAAAATATGGAATTTTGGTAGTGATTACAGATTTCGATCCTTTTGGCTATAGGACCTCTAATTAACGAAATAAATGAGATTTTATATTTTCATATAAAAAATCAATTTTCTATGGAAAATATGGAATTTTGGTAGTGATTACAGATTTCGATCCTTTTGGCTATAGGACCTCTAATTAACGAAATAAATGAGATTTTATATTTTCATATAAAAAATCAATTTTCTAAGGAAAATATGGAATTTTGGTAGTGATTACAGATTTCGATCCTTTTGGCTATAGGACCTCTAATTAACGAAATAAATGAGATTTTATATTTTCATATAAAAAATCAATTTTCTAAGGAAAATATGGAATTTTGGTAGTGATTACAGATTTCGATCCTTTTGGCTATAGGACCTCTAATTAACGAAATAAATGACATTTTATATTTTCATATAAAAAATCAATTTTCTAAGGAAAATATGGAATTTTGGTAGTGATTACAGATTTCGATCCTTTTGGCTATAGGACCTCTAATTAACGAAATAAATGAGATTTTATATTTTCATATAAAAAATCAATTTTCTAAGGAAAATATGGAATTTTGGTAGAGATTACAGATTTCGATCCTTTTGGCTATAGGACCTCTAATTAACGAAATAAATGAGATTTTATATTTTCATATAAAAAATCAATTTTCTATGGAAAATATGGAATTTTGGTAGTGATTACAGATTTCGATCCTTTTGGCTATATGACCTCTAATTAACGAAATAAATGAGATTTTATATTTTCATATAAAAAATCAATTTTCTATGGAACATATATGGAATTTTGGTAGTGATTACAGATTTCGATCCTTTTGGCTATAGGACCTCTAATTAACGAAATAAATGAGATTTTATATTTTCATATAAAAAATCAATTTTCTAAGGAAAATATGGAATTTTGGTAGTGATTACAGATTTCGATCCTTTTGGCTATAGGACCTCTAATTAACGAAATAAATGAGATTTTATATTTTCATATAAAAAATCAATTTTCTAAGGAAAATATGGAATTTTGGTAGTGATTACAGATTTCGATCCTTTTGGCTATAGGACCTCTAATTAACGAAATAAATGAGATTTTATATTTTCATATAAAAAATCAATTTTCTATGGAAAATATGGAATTTTGGTAGTGATTACAGATTTCGATCCTTTTGGCTATAGGACCTCTAATTAACGAAATAAATGAGATTTTATATTTTCATATAAAAAATCAATTTTCTAAGGAAATATGAAATTTTGGTAGTGATTACAGATTTCGATCCTTTTGGCTATAGGACCTCTAATTAACGAAATAAATGAGATTTTATATTTTCATATAAAAAATCAATTTTCTAAGGAAAATATGGAATTTTGGTAGTGATTACAGATTTCGATCCTTTTGGCTATAGGACCTCTAATTAACGAAATAAATGAGATTTTATATTTTCATATAAAAAATCAATTTTCTATGGAAAATATGGAATTTTGGTAGTGATTACAGATTTCGATCCTTTTGGCTATAGGACCTCTAATTAACGAAATAAACGAGATTTTATATTTTAATATAAAAATTCAATTTTCTATGGAAAATATGGAATTTTGGTAGTGATAACAGATTTCGATCCTTTTGGCTATAGGACCTCTAATTAACGAAATAAATGAGATTTTATATTTTCATATAAAAAATCAATTTTCTATGGAAAATATGGAATTTTGGTAGTGATAACAGATTTCGATCCTTTTGGCTATAGGACCTCTAATTAACGAAATAAATGAGATTTTATATTTTCATATAAAAATTCAATTTTCTATGGAAAATATGGAATTTTGGTAGTGATAACAGATTTCGATCCTTTTGGCTATAGGACCTCTAATTAACGAAATAAACGAGATTTTATATTTTCATATAAAAAATCAATTTTCTAAGGAAAATATGGAATTTTGGTAGTGATTACAGATTTCGATCCTTTTGGCTATAGGACCTCTAATTAACGAAATAAATGAGATTTTATATTTTTATATAAAAAATCAATTTTCTATAAAAAATATGGAATTTTGGTAGTGATAACAGATTTCGATCCTTTTGGCTATAGGACCTCTAATTAACGAAATAAATGAGATTTTATATTTTCATATAAAAAATCAATTTTCTAAGGAAAATATGGAATTTTGGTAGTGATTACAGATTTCGATCCTTTTGGCTATAGGACCTCTAATTAACGAAATAAATGAGATTTTATATTTTCATATAAAAAATCAATTTTCTATGGAAAATATGGAATTTTGGTAGTGATTACAGATTTCGATCCTTTTGGCTATAGGACCTCTAATTAACGAAATAAATGAGATTTTATATTTTCATATAAAAAATCAATTTTCTATGGAAAATATGGAATTTTGGTAGTGATTACAGATTTCGATCCTTTTGGCTATAGGACCTCTAATTAACGAAATAAATGAGATTTTATATTTTCATATAAAAAATCAATTTTCTATGGAAAATATGGAATTTTGGTAGTGATTACAGATTTCGATCCTTTTGGCTATAGGACCTCTAATTAACGAAATAAATGAGATTTTATATTTTCATATAAAAAATCAATTTTCTATGGAAAATATGGAATTTTGGTAGTGATTACAGATTTCGATCCTTTTGGCTATAGGACCTCTAATTAACGAAATAAATGAGATTTTATATTTTCATATAAAAAATCAATTTTCTATGGAAAATATGGAATTTTGGTAGTGATTACAGATTTCGATCCTTTTGGCTATAGGACCTCTAATTAACGAAATAAATGAGATTTTATATTTTCATATAAAAAATCAATTTTCTAAGGAAAATATGGAATTTTGGTAGTGATTACAGATTTCGATCCTTTTGGCTATAGGACCTCTAATTAACGAAATAAATGAGATTTTATATTTTCATATAAAAAATCAATTTTCTAAGGAAAATATGGAATTTTGGTAGTGATTACAGATTTCGATCCTTTTGGCTATAGGACCTCTAATTAACGAAATAAACGAGATTTTATATTTTCATATAAAAAATCAATTTTCTAAGGAAAATATGGAATTTTGGTAGTGATTACAGATTTCGATCCTTTTGGCTATAGGACCTCTAATTAACAAAATAAATGAGATTTTATATTTTCATATAAAAAATCAATTTTCTAAGGAAAATATGGAATTTTGGTAGTGATTACAGATTTCGATCCTTTTGGCTATAGGACCTCTAATTAACGAAATAAACGAGATTTTATATTTTCATATAAAAAATCAATTTTCTATGGAAAATATGGAATTTTGGTAGTGATTACAGATTTCGATCCTTTTGGCTATAGGACCTCTAATTAACGAAATAAATGAGATTTTATATTTTCATATAAAAAATCAATTTTCTAAGGAAAATATGGAATTTTGGTAGTGATTACAGATTTCGATCCTTTTGGCTATAGGACCTCTAATTAACGAAATAAATGAGATTTTATATTTTCATATAAAAAATCAATTTTCTAAGGAAAATATGGAATTTTGGTAGAGATTACAGATTTCGATCCTTTTGGCTATAGGACCTCTAATTAACGAAATAAATGAGATTTTATATTTTCATATAAAAAATCAATTTTCTAAGGAAAATATGGAATTTTGGTAGAGATTACAGATTTCGATCCTTTTGGCTATAGGACCTCTAATTAACGAAATAAATGAGATTTTATATTTTCATATAAAAAATCAATTTTCTAAGGAAAATATGGAATTTTGGTAGAGATTACAGATTTCGATCCTTTTGGCTATAGGACCTCTAATTAACGAAATAAATGAGATTTTATATTTTCATATAAAAAATCAATTTTCTAAGGAAAATATGGAATTTTGGTAGAGATTACAGATTTCGATCCTTTTGGCTATAGGACCTCTAATTAACGAAATAAATGAGATTTTATATTTTCATATAAAAAATCAATTTTCTATGGAAAATATGGAATTTTGGTAGTGATTACAGATTTCGATCCTTTTGGCTATAGGACCTCTAATTAACGAAATAAATGACATTTTATATTTTCATATAAAAAATCAATTTTCTAAGGAAAATATGGAATTTTGGTAGTGATTACAGATTTCGATCCTTTTGGCTATAGGACCTCTAATTAACGAAATAAATGAGATTTTATATTTTCATATAAAAAATCAATTTTCTAAGGAAAATATGGAATTTTGGTAGAGATTACAGATTTCGATCCTTTTGGCTATAGGACCTCTAATTAACGAAATAAATGAGATTTTATATTTTCATATAAAAAATCAATTTTCTATGGAAAATATGGAATTTTGGTAGTGATTACAGATTTCGATCCTTTTGGCTATATGACCTCTAATTAACGAAATAAATGAGATTTTATATTTTCATATAAAAAATCAATTTTCTATGGAACATATATGGAATTTTGGTAGTGATTACAGATTTCGATCCTTTTGGCTATAGGACCTCTAATTAACGAAATAAATGAGATTTTATATTTTCATATAAAAAATCAATTTTCTAAGGAAAATATGGAATTTTGGTAGTGATTACAGATTTCGATCCTTTTGGCTATAGGACCTCTAATTAACGAAATAAATGAGATTTTATATTTTCATATAAAAAATCAATTTTCTAAGGAAAATATGGAATTTTGGTAGTGATTACAGATTTCGATCCTTTTGGCTATAGGACCTCTAATTAACGAAATAAATGAGATTTTATATTTTCATATAAAAAATCAATTTTCTATGGAAAATATGGAATTTTGGTAGTGATTACAGATTTCGATCCTTTTGGCTATAGGACCTCTAATTAACGAAATAAATGAGATTTTATATTTTCATATAAAAAATCAATTTTCTAAGGAAATATGAAATTTTGGTAGTGATTACAGATTTCGATCCTTTTGGCTATAGGACCTCTAATTAACGAAATAAATGAGATTTTATATTTTCATATAAAAAATCAATTTTCTAAGGAAAATATGGAATTTTGGTAGTGATTACAGATTTCGATCCTTTTGGCTATAGGACCTCTAATTAACGAAATAAATGAGATTTTATATTTTCATATAAAAAATCAATTTTCTATGGAAAATATGGAATTTTGGTAGTGATAACAGATTTCGATCCTTTTGGCTATAGGACCTCTAATTAACGAAATAAATGAGATTTTATATTTTCATATAAAAAATCAATTTTCTAAGGAAAATATGGAATTTTGGTAGTGATTACAGATTTCGATCCTTTTGGCTATAGGACCTCTAATTAACGAAATAAATGAGATTTTATATTTTCATATAAAAAATCAATTTTCTATGGAAAATATGGAATTTTGGTAGTGATAACAGATTTCGATCCTTTTGGCTATAGGACCTCTAATTAACGAAATAAATGAGATTTTATATTTTCATATAAAAAATCAATTTTCTAAGGAAAATATGGAATTTTGGTAGTGATTACAGATTTCGATCCTTTTGGCTATAGGACCTCTAATTAACGAAATAAATGAGATTTTATATTTTCATATAAAAAATCAATTTTCTATGGAAAATATGGAATTTTGGTAGTGATAACAGATTTCGATCCTTTTGGCTATAGGACCTCTAATTAACGAAATAAATGAGATTTTATATTTTCATATAAAAAATCAATTTTCTAAGGAAAATATGGAATTTTGGTAGTGATTACAGATTTCGATCCTTTTGGCTATAGGACCTCTAATTAACGAAATAAATGAGATTTTATATTTTCATATAAAAATCAATTTTCTATGGAAAATATGGAATTTTGGTAGTGATAACAGATTTCGATCCTTTTGGCTATAGGACCTCTAATTAACGAAATAAATGAGATTTTATATTTTCATATAAAAAATCAATTTTCTAAGGAAAATATGGAATTTTGGTAGTGATTACAGATTTCGATCCTTTTGGCTATAGGACCTCTAATTAACGAAATAAATGAGATTTTATATTTTCATATAAAAAATAAATTTTCTATGGAAAATATGGAATTTTGGTAGTGATAACAGATTTCGATCCTTTTGGCTATAGGACCTCTAATTAACGAAATAAATGAGATTTTATATTTTCATATAAAAAATCAATTTTCTAAGGAAAATATGGAATTTTGGTAGTGATTACAGATTTCGATCCTTTTGGCTATAGGACCTCTAATTAACGAAATAAATGAGATTTTATATTTTCATATAAAAAATCAATTTTCTATGGAAAATATGGAATTTTGGTAGTGATAACAGATTTCGATCCTTTTGGCTATAGGACCTCTAATTAACGAAATAAATGAGATTTTATATTTTCATATAAAAAATCAATTTTCTAAGGAAAATATGGAATTTTGGTAGTGATTACAGATTTCGATCCTTTTGGCTATAGGACCTCTAATTAACGAAATAAATGAGATTTTATATTTTCATATAAAAAATAAATTTTCTATGGAAAATATGGAATTTTGGTAGTGATAACAGATTTCGATCCTTTTGGCTATAGGACCTCTAATTAACGAAATAAATGAGATTTTATATTTTCATATAAAAAATCAATTTTCTAAGGAAAATATGGAATTTTGGTAGTGATTACAGATTTCGATCCTTTTGGCTATAGGACCTCTAATTAACGAAATAAACGAGATTTTATATTTTCATATAAAAAATCAATTTTCTAAGGAAAATATGGAATTTTGGTAGTGATAACAGATTTCGATCCTTTTGGCTATAGGACCTCTAATTAACGAAATAAATGAGATTTTATATTTTCATATAAAAAATCAATTTTCTATGGAAAATATGGAATTTTGGTAGTGATTACAGATTTCGATCCTTTTGGCTATAGGACCTCTAATTAACGAAATAAACGAGATTTTATATTTTTATATAAAAAATCAATTTTCTAAGGAAAATATGGAATTTTGGTAGTGATTACAGATTTCGATCCTTTTGGCTATAGGACCTCTAATTAACGAAATAAATGAGATTTTATATTTTCATATAAAAAATCAATTTGCTAAGGAAAATATGGAATTTTGGTAGTGATTACAGATTTCGATCCTTTTGGCTATAGGACCTCTAATTAACGAAATAAATGAGATTTTATATTTTCATATAAAAAATCAATTTTCTATGGAAAATATGGAATTTTGGTAGTGATAACAGATTTCGATCCTTTTGGCTATAGGACCTCTAATTAACGAAATAAACGAGATTTTATATTTTCATATAAAAAATCAATTTTCTAAGGAAAATATGGAATTTTGGTAGTGATAACAGATTTCGATCCTTTTGACTATAGGACCTCTAATTAACGAAATAAACGAGATTTTATATTTTCATATAAAAAATCAATTTTCTAAGGAAAATATGGAATTTTGGTAGTGATTACAGATTTCGATCCTTTTGGCTATAGGACCTCTAATTAACGAAATAAATGAGATTTTATATTTTCATATAAAAAATCAATTTGCTAAGGAAAATATGGAATTTTGGTAGTGATTACAGATTTCGATCCTTTTGGCTATAGGACCTCTAATTAACGAAATAAATGAGATTTTATATTTTCATATAAAAAATCAATTTTCTATGGAAAATATGGAATTTTGGTAGTGATAACAGATTTCGATCCTTTTGGCTATAGGACCTCTAATTAACGAAATAAACGAGATTTTATATTTTCATATAAAAAATCAATTTTCTAAGGAAAATATGGAATTTTGGTAGTGATTACAGATTTCGATCCTTTTGGCTATAGGACCTCTAATTAACGAAATAAATGAGATTTTATATTTTCATATAAAAAATCAATTTTCTATGGAAAATATGGAATTTTGGTAGTGATAACAGATTTCAATCCTTTTGGCTATAGGACCTCTAATTAACGAAATAAATGAGATTTTATATTTTCATATAAAAAATCAATTTTCTATGGAAAATATGGAATTTTGGTAGTGATAACAGATTTCGATCCTTTTGGCTATAGGACCTCTAATTAACGAAATAAACGAGATTTTATATTTTCATATAAAAAATCAATTTTCTAAGGAAAATATGGAATTTTGGTAGAGATTACAGATTTCTATCCTTTTGGCTATAGGACCTCTAATTAACGAAATAAACGAGATTTTATATTTTCATATAAAAAATCAATTTCTAAGGAAAATATGGAATTTTGGTAGTGATTACAGATTTCGATCCTTTTGGCTATAGGACCTCTAATTAACGAAATAAATGAGATTTTATATTTTCATATAAAAAATCAATTTTCTAAGGAAAATATGGAATTTTGGTAGTGATTACAGATTTCGATCCTTTTGGCTATAGGACCTCTAATTAACGAAATAAATGAGATTTTATATTTTCATATAAAAAATCAATTTGCTAAGGAAAATATGGAATTTTGGTAGTGATTACAGATTTCGATCCTTTTGGCTATAGGACCTCTAATTAACGAAATAAATGAGATTTTATATTTTCATATAAAAAATCAATTTTCTATGGAAAATATGGAATTTTGGTAGTGATAACAGATTTCGATCCTTTTGGCTATAGGACCTCTAATTAACGAAATAAACGAGATTTTATATTTTCATATAAAAAATCAATTTTCTAAGGAAAATATGGAATTTTGGTAGTGATAACAGATTTCGATCCTTTTGACTATATTACCTCTAATTAACGAAATAAACGAGATTTTATATTTTCATATAAAAAATCAATTTTCTAAGGAAAATATGGAATTTTGGTAGTGATTACAGATTTCGATCCTTTTGGCTATAGGACCTCTAATTAACGAAATAAATGAGATTTTATATTTTCATATAAAAAATCAATTTTCTAAGGAAAATATGGAATTTTGGTAGTGATTACAGATTTCGATCCTTTTGGCTATAGGACCTCTAATTAACGAAATAAATGAGATTTTATATTTTCATATAAAAAATCAATTTGCTAAGGAAAATATGGAATTTTGGTAGTGATTACAGATTTCGATCCTTTTGGCTATAGGACCTCTAATTAACGAAATAAATGAGATTTTATATTTTCATATAAAAAATCAATTTTCTATGGAAAATATGGAATTTTGGTAGTGATAACAGATTTCGATCCTTTTGGCTATAGGACCTCTAATTAACGAAATAAACGAGATTTTATATTTTCATATAAAAAATCAATTTTCTAAGGAAAATATGAATTTTGGTAGTGATTACAGATTTCGATCCTTTTGGCTATAGGACCTCTAATTAACGAAATAAATGAGATTTTATATTTTCATATAAAAAATCAATTTTCTAAGGAAAATATGGAATTTTGGTAGTGATTACAGATTTCGATCCTTTTGGCTATAGGACCTCTAATTAACGAAATAAATGAGATTTTATATTTTCATTTAAAAAATCAATTTTCTAAGGAAAATATGGAATTTTGGTAGTGATTACAGATTTCGATCCTTTTGGCTATAGGACCTCTAATTAACGAAATAAATGAGATTTTATATTTTCATATAAAAAATCAATTTGCTAAGGAAAATATGGAATTTTGGTAGTGATTACAGATTTCGATCCTTTTGGCTATAGGACCTCTAATTAACGAAATAAACGAGATTTTATATTTCATATAAAAAATCAATTTTCTAAGGAAAATATGGAATTTTGGTAGTGATTACAGATTTCGATCCTTTTGGCTATAGGACCTCTAATTAACGAAATAAATGAGATTTTATATTTTCATATAAAAAATCAATTTTCTAAGGAAAATATGGAATTTTGGTAGTGATTACAGATTTCGATCCTTTTGGCTATAGGACCTCTAATTAACGAAATAAACGAGATTTTATATTTTCATATAAAAAATCAATTTTCTAAGGAAAATATGGAATTTTGGTAGTGATTACAGATTTCGATCCTTTTGGCTATAGGACCTCTAATTAACGAA